>WSYQ01000189.1:0-241070 GCA_011426435.1 Lysiphlebus fabarum | reverse complement strand
AAAATGGCAGCAGTTTAACCAACTTGTTTTTGCAGATCCTGCATTTTACAAACCTGCTCCAATAGATGCAATTTTAGGTGCAGATGTATACAGCAGCATCCTAAAAGATGGTGTCATCAGAGGTAACATCAATCGGCCACTGGCACAAAATACTGAGTTAGGTTGGATTTTATCTGGCAACTTCAGAGTTAAGAAAAATCATCATCATTTATCACTTACTAATAAGAGTTACCATCAAGGAGTAACGTGTACTCAAGACAATGAGCTTTATCAACTTGTAAAACAATTTTGGTATCAGGAAGAACATTTTCCATCAGAAGAATCATCATCACTTGAACAAGATGTATGTATACAACAATTTTTGTCAAGTTATAAACGAGATACAACTGGTCGGTTTATCGTAAGATATCCGTTCAAGAAAGAGGTTAATGATTTCGGCAATTCATTTGAATTGGCCAAGAGAATGTTAATTAATCAAAAGAAAAAGATGGAGAAGAATCCTGAGCTCTAACGAGCTTATCATGAATTCATGAAAGAGTACGAGAGCCTAGGTCATATGACCAAAGCATCAGCAGTCGAGAGGCATTCAACTTGTTATTATTTACCTCACCATAGCATCATCAAAGAGTCAAGCTCATCAACAAAATTAAGAGTAGTGTTCAATGGATCACAGGTGACAAATATAGGTGAATCATTAAACGATAACCTATATGAGGGGCCAAAGCTGTTGAACTCATTGATTTCGGTATTAACACAGTGGCGGTCATATCGTTTTGCCTTTTCATGTGACATTAAACAGATGTTTAGGCAAATACAGATACATCAAGAGGATAGAAAATATCAAAGAATATTATGGAGAAATTCACCTGACTTGCCCATTGAAGAATATGAGTTAACAACTGTCACGTATGGTACCAAGCCTGCACCATTTTTGGCCTTGGCAACCTTGAGACAGCTGGAACAAGAAGAGAAAGATAAATATCCATTGGTAGCCAATGCTATAACAGTAGGTTCATACATGGATGACATTTATCTTGGTGTGGACAATATACAAGAGAGAAAGTTAAACAAACAAGAGATATGTTTAACTCTGGCGGATTCGAGTTGAGAAAATGGATCAGCAACTTAGCTGGTTTATTGAGGGATGTTCCTGACGAACATCAAGAACAATCATCACTGTCATCCATAGAGGGTGAGCCATTATTCAGAACACTCGGTTTAACATGGAATATTAAAGAAGATTGCTTCTGTTATACATACAGCCCATACAGGGAACCACAAACAATCACCAAGAGAGTAGTGTTGGCCAGAGTGGCTCAACTATTTGACCCACTTGGTTGGATCACACCAATCATCACAAGAGGCAAATTGTTAGTGCAACAATTATGGAGAATGAAAATTGAGTGGGATGAAGCAATACCAATTGATTTGTTAAATCAATGGCGAGAGTTTAACGACCAGCTCAATCATCTATCATCAATCACCATACCGAGATGGTTAAATCTTGAGTCATCAACTTCATCAATACAAATCCATGGGTTTGGAGATGCATCTGACGCAGCAGTGGGTGCAGTCGTTTATTTAGTAGTCATTGATTCTCTTGGTCAAGCTAAGAGTAGTCTAATAACAGCTAAATCAAAATTGGCACCAATTAAAACAGGGTCACGCGGTTCTAATAACACCAAGGTGTCTACACCGAGGTTAGAACTCTCAGCAGCGGTATTATTGGTGAAGTTGGTCAAAGATGTACAAAATAGTCTGAGTTTGACATCAGTTGAGACACATTTGTGGACTGATTCATCAATCACTTTCTATTGGATAAAAGGAGATGCAAGTCGTTGGAAAACGTTCATTCAAAATAGAGTTGTATTTATACAAAGTACAATTCCAGATGCCATCTGGCACCATGTGCCCGGGGAAGAGAATCCAGCAGACGTTGCATCACGTGGAGTTTCATCAGAACAATTAACAACAGACAGGTTATGGTGGGAGGGTCCACATTGGATCTGTGAAGATCAGAGTACATGGCCTGTGTTAGGTGAAATAGAGATTGACACAGAGTTGGTCGAAGAGAGACAAATAAAAACTCATACAGTAAGAGTGAGTGAAGAGGAATTTTTAACAAAATTCTCGACACTTACCAAAGCGGTATCATCAGCATCATGGTGGAGAAGATTTTATCAATCGTTTTCCAAGAAGCACACAATAAATAAAACGTCTTGGTTAACTGTTGATGAACGTCGTCAGTCGTTATGGGGACTTATCTTGTTCACACAACAACAACAATTTCATCAAGAAATAACCTCTTTGTCTAAAGGTGAATCAATATCGAGATCAAGCACATTGATGAAACTCAATCCATTTATTGACAAAGATGGGTTATTAAGAGTTGGAAGTAGATTGGATAATTCATCACTACCAGCTGAGGCTGTCAATCCAATCATATTACCAAAAGAGTCGAGACTTACAGAGCTTATTTTACATGAGTGTCATGTAAATACACATCATGGAGGAGCCCAACTTATGTTGGCAACATTGAGACAAAATTACTGGATAGTTGGAGGTCGAGTACCAGTAAGATCATTCATCAATAAATGTGTAACTTGTGTACGTCATCGTGCTAAACAAGCACAACAATTAATGGGTCAGTTACCTCCATCAAGAGTCCTAAAAATGAGACCATTTCTCCATACAGGAGTGGACTATGCTGGACCATTTGAGTTAAAGACATGGTCAGGAAGAGGTAACAAAAAATACAAGGCTTATCTTGTGGTTTTTGTTTGCATGTCTTCGTCAGCTGTACATCTTGAGTTGGCCACAGATTACACAACTGAGGGCTTTTTAGCAGCTTTTAAGAGATTCATCAGCAGAAGAGGCTCATGTACAAAATTATACAGTGATTGTGGCACTAATTTTGTCGGAGCAGATGCGGAATTAAAAAAGCTATTCACTGCATCATCAAAAGGAGTTAAAGAGTTGGCTAGTTTATTAGCCAGAGATGGAACTTCATGGAGTTTTATTCCACCTGGTTCTCCACACTTTGGAGGAAAATGGGAGTCAGTGGTTAAATCATCAAAGCATCACATCAAGAGAGTCATTGGTGACCATGTGTTAACATATGAACAGTTTACAACATTCCTCACACAAGTTGAATGTTTGCTGAACTCAAGGCCATTGTGCCCTTTGACTGATGATCCAGAGGATCTTCAAGCCTTAACACCAGGTCATTTTTTAATTGGTGAGCCACTTAATTTGGTACCAGAACCATCAGTCTTGGATGTTCCTGATAACCATCTAACCAATTGGAGATTACTCAAAAAATTCCTGGAGACATTTTGGGACCGTTGGTCCAAAGAATATTTGCAAAAATATTTGGTCAGATCCAAGTGGATGCAGACCAATCCATGTATCAAAGAAGGCACCATGGCATTGGTCATTGACGAGAGATATCCACCTGGAAAGTGGGCTTTAGCTAGAGTCATCAAGGTTCACCCAGGTGATGACGGCCTTGTCAGAGCTGTCACTATAAGGACACAATCATCGGAGTACTTGAGGCGAATAGCAAAGCTTTGCATTTTGCCTATTGAGATTTCCTCATCATCATCAGCGGAGAATTGACGTCATCGTCAAGGCGGGGAGAATGTTTCGGCGAGTGATTATATAAATCACCGCTAGCTGTCAAAAGGCAGCACCTCGCGGACTAGGTGTTGAAAGCGCCGCCTTGTGAGTTTGCACCTAACTTGATCGGGGCTTTACGGGCTCTCTCGGGTTGATTCGGACGTTGTATACAACTACGTTCACGTTTGGCGTCTAGCCGGGTCAGAAGCATTAAAGATATACACCCGTATTCAGCGGTTTTATCAGGAGGCTTTTGCAGTTTAATTACAGAGTAATTAAACAGAGATATTGAGGCCGATTATATACAATAATTGCCTCATAATAATAATGATCATACAATTCAAGAAACCTAATTTTATTATTAATTAGTCAATAAACTTATACTTAAACTTATGTGCTAAAGTGTCTAGTGTCGTTCTCTCTCACTCTTACACAAAATCCCTATCCACCCTGTCACTAGCTAAAACACATACTCTCAAATCATTTTATTGAGTTTATAATTTAATAGCATAGTCATATAACGTAAAATTGGGATAATTTGTATCTATTATTTATACTATCAACATATATACAAGCTAATGTTATGAAAACGGGTTTACCGTGATTTTCACTTGGTTCAAAGTTATTATAGATAAAATGATTGTTTTAAAAATAACTTGTATTAATTTTTAAAGAAAAGTTTTTTTAAATTTGTTGAAAAACATTGTTTCGGATTAATTAAAAAACAAAGTATGTCACAGTTTAATCAATAATTATTATTTAAAAAACTTCCATTTGTTATCTAGAAATTATATAGATTATGAATTTTGATCTATAATATAATATGCAATAATAATTTGTGAGTTACTATATTTGTGATCTTTTTATATGAAGAAAAATAGAATTTATTATGATAACTTATAACAATTGTTTAAAATACGCTTACTTATATTGATAAGTGTAATGCAAAATTGAAAGCAATATCATTATTATTATTTACTTTTAATTTAAAATTCGTCAAAAGCATTATATAATTATTGAATAATATGCTATTTATTAATGTTAAACTCGTATACTATGAACTCAATAAATATTTCAAAATCGCAAAGTGTTCCGTTTGGCTAGTTGCATTTTCAAATAAACACTTTGGCAGGGACTTTTTTTTCGACAACTTTGTATGATCGGAACTTCTTGTTTCGCACGTTCATTCGCTCGAATATTATTAAGTTGGTTCCCGTGACATCAAGCCAGTACATTGGCGATAAGTTGGCGATCAACAGCGAAACTGCAGGAAATAATTTTTTTTTTTTTAAGATAACGAAGAAATCTGTAGGACATAGTACACAATACCACCTGGAGTTACTTATGTGTACTCTGTGATTGAAAAATAAAATTATGAAAGTGGTTATCTACAAGAATTTATAGTTCATGGTGCATAAAATAATAATAAAAACAATTTCTCAAGTCAAGTATGAGAAACGAAATATATATGTGTGTGTAAGAGTAACTACCGTGCCTTATTATACATCAAATATTTTGCCCCCTTCCGTCTCCAATTTTTAGAAATTTAATTAAAATATGATGGATTCAATTGGAAAATATGTGGCTTTGTAATGATCCCATAAATCGATGTCTAGCTTTTTTTTAAAAAAAAAATCAGATTTTTTAGTGCTATATTTTTTTTTTAATTGAATAATTAAATTAACAGTTTTGCGCTTTTGGCTGAAAAACCAGATTTCTAATTTTGTTAAGTTGGTAGTACGGTATAAGATTATAAATTTTTTTTTTTTTCTTTTCTCTCTTGCTCGTTTTTGTTGGCTGTACTGCAGAGTTGACATGTGAATATATGATAAATATTGCAATATTGTATATTAAAAATAATAAACATCAAATGATACACCGGTAAAATAATTATAAATAAAAATTAAACTTGATGATATATAAATTGTGTATGTTACAAAAAAAACTTTACAAAAAGATGTGATATCTAACAAAAAACAAAAAACAAGTATTTTATTTAAAAAAATGCGTCAAGTAGTCAATTTGAATGTAACTTGTTTCGTCATTAATTAATTTTTTGATATAAAAAAAAATATGATACAATAAAAACCAACGAAGAAATTTTATTTTCGATACATGTAGTTAAATCTAAATTGTTGAAAAAAAATAAATAAAATAAAAAAAAAAAAATTATACTTGACCTCGCTATACATGAGATTGAATAATGTTGGCTTAAAATTTAATTTTTAATCTAAGAAAAAACTACGCGAGGTCAAGTATAATTTTTTTTTTTTTTATATTGTAATAATATAAATACTTGAGGCCCCCAGGCATTGCTGTGGGCCTACTGAAATCTAAAATAAAATAAAATAAAAATAAAATAAAATATTATTTTTTTTTTTTCAACAATTTAGATTTAACTACATGTATCGAAAATAAAATTTCTTCGTTGGTTTTTATTGTATCGTATTTTTTTTTATATTAAAAAATCAATTAATGACAAAACAAGTTACATTACAAATTGACTACAGTTTCGAATACTTGACGCTTTTTTTTGTACAAAATACTTATTTTTTGTTTTTTGTTAGATTATAACAATATACAATAATAAATGAAAATAATAAATAACAATAACAATGTTCAATGCCAAAAGTCAATAAAAAACGAAAAGAAAATGCAGCACCTGAGCAACGTGTCTTCTAATACCAAAAAAAATGGGAACATGATAATTGGGCTCAAGGTAATCAGACATTTTTATTTATTTCTTTAAATTATTATTCAAACAGTCATATTTAATCATTTATATTGGGTTGTATTTTTACCGACTTTTTATTTTCTTACTTAGGTTGGCTAAAATCAATTACCAATGCACCTGAACAATATCGACAATTAAATTCAAGTAATACTAACCTAGCTTTTTGTAATATTTACCAATTATCTCTTCGAGCAGACAAAGCTGATTTACAACGTCATGTCGCTTGTACTACTCATTAATCAAAAATCAAATCTCTGAATTCATCAAAAAAAACAAAAAATTTCTAACTATCGTAAGTAAATCTTAACAATTTGTTAATTTTATAGTTTATTTATGATGCTTAAATATTTATTTATTCTAGTTGACACACCAATTTCTAATTAAGCAAAGATAGCTTATATCAAGCTGTCAATTTTTGCAGCAAAACATATGTCTATTTTAACAGTTTGACAGAATTAATTGCATCAGAAGCAAAAAGCACTGGCAGTTATCTTGAAAATCTACGTCTTAACCGTACCAAATGTGCTGCAATAATAAAATATGTTGTGAGTTCATTTCTTTTAAGTGCATTAGTTACAGCAATTGGTGACAATAAATATTCTCTCATTGGTGATGAGTCTATTGATGTATCATGGACAAAATGGATGTGCTTGTGTGTGCGTTATTTCAATACTGAAAAATCTGAAATAATGACAGACTGTTAAGACTGTTTTTAGTTGGAGAAGCAACTGCAGAGTGTCTGTACGACAGTACAATTGAATTTCCAACTAAAATTGATTTAAAAATACAAAATATGCTTGCAATGGAGACAGATGGTGCAAATAATTTGTGTGGACAGTATAAATCACTCTACTAATTAATTTTAATGAAAGTACATGTCATTCGTTGGCTCTTTGTTGCTCTAAGTCATCAAAGATGATACCAGAAGACTCAGAATTTCTCGTGAGAGAATTTTATAATTTTTTTAGTCACAGTCCTCTTCGTACACTCAAGTACAGAGAAACTTCTGATTTATTGAATACTAGAGTTAATGCAAACTCATTCAGAAGATTAATTCAAATAGCAAATACTCGTTGGTTATTATATGGTTCAGCAGTCAAACGTGTATTGGAGCAATGGACTGAATTAAAATGTCATTTTAAAATTACAGCACAAAATGAAGGTGATATGGCTAGAATGATTTCAAGTAGAATGGAAGATGATCAAGTGAGACTGTATTTTCTTTTTTTTGAATCCAATTCTTTATGACATGAATAGACTAAATATAAAATTACAAAATGATAAAGTGGATGTCGGAAGTGTTTACACATGTCAGTGACATTCTTGTCTTTAGCATCGGAAGTAATGAAGCCAATTCTTTGGTCCAAGCTCCAACTAGCAAGAGTCTTTTAAGATAAGTGATTGAAGCAGTTTCAAATGATTTAGCATATTCACAAGATGATGATGCTAATTTGGGCATAGAGTTTATTCAAGAATTAAATAAAAGTTCTCTTGAATTTGATATTAAAAAACGTTTGAAACGTGATTGTGTTAATTATTTAAAAAAACTACTTTATGAAATGAAGATGCGTTTACCAGATAACATGGATAAATTAAAAAAATACAAGTTATTTAGTCCAGGTGAATGTTTAATGGATACAGCAGAAAGAAAAAAAATCAGTGAAGTATATTGTGTATGAGAAGACTTTCTAAAAGCTGATATTTCTCTTAGTTTTTTGAGAACCAGTGGAATAAATTAGAAGGATCATTTTTCTACTGAAATTCCTCGTAGCATTGTGCTTTTCTGGCCCAAAGTATATTCATTTCAAGATGCTAGTGGTAATTATTTTTTTCAAGATATTGCTGAGGCAGTTATCAGAATGCTTCTGATTCCAACAAGCAATGCTTGTGTTGAGAGAATTTTCTCAGTGATGAATGAATTTCACCAAAAATAAATTAAGGAACAAGATGCAATATGAACTTTTAGAGTCCATTATGAGAATAATTATCTATATAACCTTCGGTATTTGTTGTAAAAATTTCAAGCCTACGGCTGATAAGTTGTCAAGATTTAATTCTAAACATATGTACATGAAGTCTACAGAAAATGAACTGCTAGAATCAAAAGAAGACCTAGTATTTGAGTCAATCCAAGGATTCGACTGGTAGACAGATATTTATTTTGATTTTTTTTTACTTTTTCTTTACACGTACTTTACTTCGTACTTATCATATCTTGCTGGTCATTAGGCATTTAAAAAAATAAATAAATAATATTATATATTATTTTATTTATGATATTGAATTATTTATTTGAATTATTAATAAATAAATATATGAAAAATATAAAAATATGAAAAAAGACAAACATTAAATGTGATATTTAAATTACATATGTATCGACTGACCTTGAGTTAGTCATATTCTATATATATTTTAATTTTATTTTATTATTTAATGCAATAATTTATTTTATAATTTAAGAATAATATATAATTAAATGTATATCAATACCGACAATTTACTGATGACGCTGATGAAACTCGGTGCCCACAATGCTGAATGATTAATTGAATAAATTAAAATTATTCATTAAATGATTCTAATGTTTTTGTTATATTTATTGATAAATTATTATATTGAATTATTTTATTTATATATTCTTAATATATTTATATATTATAATTTTTATAATGATATTTTATTATTAAATTAGTTTACAAAATATTTATTTGATAATTTTGAATAGTGCCACGTTGGCTAACGTAATTTTATAAAATATGTGTAATTTTGAATAGTGCCACGTTGGCTAATATAATTTTATACAAAATGTGACTTTGTCACTAATAACAGAGAGTGCCACACGGCAGCTTAACCGGTGATCAACTGATTTTATATTTTTATCTATCCAACTAATATTTATTGATGTACGTAGTACCTTATTTAATAGTTGTTTTGACTAGATTAGTCAAAGCTAATGTTTTTACTTTGGATAGTAGTAACACGTTACACATAAATATGTAATTTTTTAATAAATAATATATATCATATCATTATATTATATATGTAACAAATGTAATTTTGACTAATTAAATCAAAAAAAATTAAAAAAATCATTCATTTTCATTGAAAAAAAAAAAAAAAAAGGTTCTCAATGTGAAATGATAGATGGCGGTCTGTGGCGGTTTGCGATGGAGAAGATGGCGAGAGTGCATGTCAAGTATCTGGCAACCCTGATTGGATGCTTGCTTCTAAATCAAATACAAAATTTAATGATGAAATAATACCTAGAAGCCCAATTAAAAAAAACACAACAAAAGCTGACAATGAAAAGTACTTTACATGGGCTAAAGAAAGAAGTGAAAGTAATTTAAATATATATTAATTTACCTAAAAAAGTGTCATGCCAATTATTAAACCTGGAGCAAAAACAACTCGACAGCTATGATAGGTTGGTAATAAAACCATTATCATTTGTTTCTACTCCATTTAAAAAAAATAAAAAACAATTATTTTCGTTTCATGTGTCCGAGAAAACAAGATTAAGTCTACATATGCTCAGAAGGATCAAGTAGTACGAAAAAAATCAGAACGTAAAAGACTAACAGGATGGGACAGTCAAAAATGTGGTACAAAAATTTGAACTTGAGTCCTGAAAAGCTTCAAAAAAGAAAAAACTCCTGTTCACGACATCGTTTCAATTATAATTTGTTCAATTATCTTCTTTTTCTATATGGGGCTCTTGGTTAAAAAATACTTTGATACAGTAGCTTCAGGAGATCAACAACATTATGATATACTTATGGCAAAGGCCATCTATGCTTCTGGTTTGCCATTGACACTAACTGAAAATCCTTTGTGGATTAAATATTTTAGAGCTATTCGCCCATTACTTAAGTTACCTTCACGTAATAAGCTATCAAATGAGTTACTTAATGAAGTATACAACGACCAGTATAGCAAAATAAAAGAACAAATTGAAAAATCACAAGCTGTTGGTATCCAGTGTTATGGCTGGTCAAATGTGATTAATCAGGGGGTAATTAATTTTATTGTAACTACACCTCCACCATTGTTTATTAAATCAGTTTCAACTGGTGTAATTAGCCATAGTAGTGATTTCATAGCTCAAAAAATAAATAAAGTAATTCATGAATTCGGTCCAAATAAAGTTGTTGGATTAGTTGCTGACAATGCAAGTGTGATTGGAAAAGCAAAATTCAAAATACCAAAAAAAAACAGTCATTATTTGGGTTGGGTAATAATGATGATGGTAATGTTGTTGATCAAGATGATGATGATGATGATAATACTTATGGAGTTGGTGATTATGATGATGATATTGTTAATCATGATGGTAATGTTGTTGATCAAGATGCTGATGACAATGCTTATGAAGATGATGATTATAATGATGGTGACGAATGCGATGAAGCTAATCAAGACTAGTTGATCTGGTCAGAAGTATTGACATGTACAGTCGATTTCGAATTACAAAATAAAGCATGCATCATATATACTTCAAACGAGTTATCGTACTGAACGGCTCAATATATGACTTTTTTATGACGTATTTTAATCGGTGAAGTAGGGATTTCCAATCCTATACCTTGTCTCTGATAAATTCACCTAAATTGAGATGCATGAAATTTTTTTTATAAAATAAGATAGTCGAACAAAATTGATTCGAAAAACAATTAAAGTGGGTCGAAATGATTTTATATAATTTTTTTTTTCGAAAAAATAAAACAAAAGTTTATCTTTTTGAACGCAAAAAAAAAATTTCATAATTTGCATATTTTAGAACTGAAAAGGCAATAATTTAATTTTTTTCATCGATATTGCGTTAAAAATCGACATTTTTCGACTTTTTACTTTTGGAATATGCGGAAATTTTCTCGATACATGTTTTAATTTTCTTTTTTTTTCTGCATTTAAACTTTTAAACTAAGATAAACTTTTTTGTGTTACGTATTCGCATACGCAATTACGTTTATTTTAAATTTTTTATGATTAATTTTAATTTTGGACCGGATGTAACGCGAGATTTTAGTTATTTATTTTTATTCAAAAATTATATTATTTCTATTTCAACTTTTTTTTTCTTTTTTTTATCTTTATTGAATTTTGCTGATTTATTTTAAACATTGACGTTGAAAGTAAATATTTCACATCCGTTAGAGTCAAGACAAATAATTTTATAACTGAAAAAAATTAGAGGAGATGCACTAGCGTCCCCTCTCCCGCTTCCAAACGTATTTTTATGTTGCATCTATATGATAATACGCTGAATCAATGTTAGTTTGGGAAAAGGAGCTACGGCACTAAATGAATTTAATTAGGAGTGGGAGAAGCTTTTTTCCGTGTTGTAGAAACTAACTTTAGTAAATTTAACTTGGGACTGTTGTGTACTGTCGTTGTTTTTTTATTTATAAATTTATAATTATCTTTGAATCCTATTATAAAAAGGAGAATGAAGCCTCCCTTCCAGACATTTGATTGGCTGTTATTAAACATTGTAAACAAAATAAAAAATCAATAAATTAAACAAAAAATAATTCATTTATTTATCCGTTGCTATAAAAATTTATTTATTTATTTCTTCTGTTTACTCGTTGTTATGTGTATTAATTTGTTTAAAAAATTGTAAAAATTTAGTTCATAGAAGTGATTCATAAAAGTGTCATTAAAAATAAAAAATAATATATAATATATGTATCAACTTGAATTGACGTGAATTTTGTATATTTAAGATTTGCCAAGTTTAGTGTTTGTTCGTTCGACGACACCAAGAGGGTTGGCGGTGTAAATTCAACTTGAATTGACGTGAATTTTGTATATTTAAGATTTGCCAAGTTTAGTGTTTGTTCGTTCGACGACACCAAGAGGGTTGGCGGTGTAAATTCAACTTGAATTGACGTGAATTTTGTATATTTAAGATTTGCCAAGTTTAGTGTTTGTTCGTTCGACGACACCAAGAGGGTTGGCGGTGTAAATTCAACTTGAATTGACGTGAATTTTGTATATTTAAGATTTGCCAAGTTTAGTGTTTGTTCGTTCGACGACACCAAGAGGGTTGGCGGTGTAAATTCAACTTGAATTGACGTGAATTTTGTATATTTAAGATTTGCCAAGTTTAGTGTTTGTTCGTTCGACGACACCAAGAGGGTTGGCGGTGTAAATTCAACTTGAATTGACGTGAATTTTGTATATTTAAGATTTGCCAAGTTTAGTGTTTGTTCGTTCGACGACACCAAGAGGGTTGGCGGTGTAAATTCAACTTGAATTGACGTGAATTTTGTATATTTTTTTTTTTTTTTTGAAAAGTATACAAACTGAACATTTGAAAATATGTGATCACCAAATGAACTTTTCTTCAAGTATTAATGAAGGCAAATTAATTATTAATTTAAATATTATATGTTATCCATGTGGACACGATGTTAATATTATTTCATGAATAATATAATAAAAAACATTAATAATTAAACAGTAACTTAATTTTAACATCATTCACATAAAAACATGAAGGCGCGCGAAGCGCGCCAAACGGTCTAGTAATATATAAAAATATGATGACACTAATTCATAATTTTATATTGTTATTCTATTTATATTATTAATGAAATGATTGATATTGATATTGATGTTTTTATTGATATTAAAATTAATATAAAATTATTAAAATAAAATTAATGTTATTATTAATATTAAAACTCAAATAACATTTATAATTTTTATCCATATTTATACTTCCATTTATATTTTTACCAGTATCATTATTATTAATAATTCTATTTATATTATTAATATTGTTATTGATGTTATTATAAATATTAATATTTATATAATATTTATATTTTACTATCAATTTTATATTTATATTGATATAAATACTATTATTATCATTAATATTTCTATTTGTAGTATTTCCAGTATTAATATTGATATTGATGATATTATTAATATTAATATTAATGTCAATATTATTATTAAAAGTTATATAATATTTATATTTTCTAATAATTTTCATATTTCTGTTAATATATTTTCTAAAATTAATTTTTCTATTCATATTATCAATCTTATCAATATTATTATTTATATTATTATTCATATTATTGATTTCATTATTCACGTTATTATTTATATTAAACCTAATATGATATTTATATTTTTCAATCATTTTTATATGTCTATTGATATATTTAGTAATACTATTATCAATATTAATGTTATTGTTAATATTAATATTCATATAATAAGTATATTGCTCAATTATATTCATATTTCTATTGGAATAATTACTAATAATCTTATCGTTATTTCTATTCATATTATTTATATTATTGGTATCATTATTTATATTATTGATATTAATATTGATGTTATTATTAATATCAATATTATTAATATCTTAATATTCTTTTATTCATATAATGTATATTATTATTGATATTATTAATATTAATATTGATGTTATCATTGATATCAAAAATTATATAATATGTATATTTTCTAATCATTTTTATATTACTATTAATATTTTTATTCATGTTATTATTTATATATCTATTTATATTATTAATATTGATATTGATGTTATTGCTAATATTGAAAATCATATAATATTGATATTTTTCAATTATATTTATACTTCTATTCGTATAATTACTATTATTATTATTAATAGTTATTTTTATATTTTAGATATTATTATTAATATTGTGATTAATATTATTGATTTTATTATTGATATTGAAATTTATATAATATTTATCTTTTTCAATTATATTCATATATCTATTGATATAATTACTAATAATGTCATTCTTATTATGAATATTTATATTGCTGTCATCATTAATATCAAAATCCATATTATATTTATATTTTTCAATTATTTTTATATTTCTATTGATATATTTACTAATTTTATTATTAATACTTCTATTTATATTATTTATATTATTAATACTATCATTAGTACTATTGATTCTATTTTTATTTTTTGATAAGTAAAATATATTTATTAGTAATAATATATTTTTATTATTAATTTTATTCTATTTATATAATTAATATTATTACTAATGATATAATTAATATCAATATTGATATTATTATTAATATTGAAAATCCAATCTTATTTTATTTTTATTCAATCTGATCTTATTTCTGTGAAAAGTTGAATAACGGAAGAAGTTTCACTTCCCCCGTTGTACACAAACCCTTTCTTTTTTTCGAATCAATGTGGTTTAAGTATCTTATTTTATAGAAAAAATTTCATGCATCTCAATTTGGGCGAATGTATCAGAGACTAGAATTAGGATTAAAAATCCCTACTCTACTGACTAAAATACGTCATGAAAATCCCCAAAAAATTCAAGCTCAATATGAAGCTAAAAAAAGCCTTTTAAAAAAAAATTTCAATTGAATCCGTGAGGGTCAAGCAGATAACTAGCTGAAGTAACTCAGAATGCTCGATATATATACGTATACAAATTAATATATCTAATATATAAAAATCTCGTGTCACGGTGTTAGTCACCTAACTTCTCCGAGACCGCTTGACCGATTTCCTTGAAATTTTGCATAGGCATTCTCTAGGGCTGAGAGAATGAAGTTATCTATTTTTCAACCCTCTAATTTATAAGGGTGGTTCACCCTTAAGGGAAAAAATGGAAACCCTACTATACACCATCTATACTTTATTCATAAATACATACGATGGTCGGTAATGCAGTTTTTATCCAAATAGTGATACGAATAATATATACATATAATATTTGCATCTAATTAGCCTAAGGTTGATCAAATCAAAATAAACTATTATATGGATTCTATTGGAATTTTTTTGGAGAATATTGGAGTGAAGTTAATTTTCTTTGGGAGTTGATGGTTTAATTAATATTAACTAATTAAGATTTAGGGGCGCAGGCAGCCTGGATTTTTTTAATTTTCAACTTTTTCAAGTTATTTTTTTTTAAATAGATAGATAATTCTTTGGAGAATTATAAAATGCAAAAAAATTTCATTGGGAGTTCTTCAATTAATTATTAAAAATTATTATAATTTTTAAATTGTTGCTATACGCTGATCAATCATTTCGGTCAATTGCGCATTCCTATACTTCTAAACCCTAGCATGGATGTGTAAAAATGTGTTTATAATCAAATATGTAATTGTTTTTCCTGATTTTGAAGACTAAATTATATAACAAAAAATATAGGTTCGAATACTTTTTTCAATTTAAATAATAGGTAAATACGTTTTTTTAAGAGTAATTATAAAAATAAAGCTGTTACACATATACACGTCTACACATACATGCTAGGGTTAGGAAGTATAAGAATGCGCAATCGACCGAAATGATTGATCAGCGCATAGCAACAATTAAAAAATTGTAATATTTTTTAATAATTAATTAAAGAATTCCCAATGAAATTTTTTTGCTTTTTATAATTTTATAATTCTTCAAAGAATTATCTATTAATTAAAAAAAAAATAACTTGAAAAAATTGAAAATTAACAAAATCCAGGCTGCCTGTGCCCCTAAATCTTAATTAATTAATATTAATTAAACCATCAACTCCCAAAGAAAATTAACTTCACGCCAAAAATCTCCAAAAAAACTCCAATAGAATCTATATAATAGTTTATTGTGATTCCATGCGTATTTTTATATGTATAAATATTTATATAATATACAAATTCGCTCAAATCATATGTTGACTGTATACATGTATATTTTTTTTACATTTACTGCAGATATTTCAGTATAATAATGATGTGAATATTTATTTTTCTTTGTAAATATTAATTATTCAATTTTGTCAAATTGAAAAGTTGATAAAATGAAATAAGTTAAGTCAAGTGCTACGTCAAACCTATAGTGTTTTGTAGGAATATTTTATATCGTAATAAAACGCTTTTAAATTTTGAAAATTGTGTTTTGGAAGAATTGGTATGATGAATTATTATTACTTTTTTTTTAAATACTATTTGAGAATAATTATAATTCAAAATTATTTACATCTTAAGTTTTGTCGTTCATTTACAAAGTAATTCAAACAGAGCCAGAAAATTTAAAATTAAATATCACTATTCCTTCAATAAAAAAATTAGTATATGACCGAGAAATTAGCCATAATAATTCAAATAAGGCCCACATAAAGAAAAAAATTCATGACCATTTTCATCCACATTTCGTTGAATAAAAAAAAATGATAAGCCCAAAAGACCAAAAAAAAATATATTAAACTGTATAAAAGGAGTATCTCCACGCAAATAGAAATAAAAAGTTTAGGTCACAGCACTATAAGAATTAAAACAAAAAGTCTATGTTGGAGCCCGAAATTTTTCTTGATAATGTACAAATTTCAGCCAACCACGGCCAAGTCGTATACCAATAAAAATACGGAATATATATCTGCATGTCTGTGATCTGTATATACAAGTATAGAGCGGCGTGCGACGCATCAATGACATTCGGATACACTCGGCCTCACGTTTATATCAAATATTAATGAATTTCATAAACTTTAATCAACAATATCTCCGAACTGCGATGGGACAAGAATATAATTTTTGTCCAAAATTATCTAGACAATATCAATTTTATCATACTAATTTGTTATCAAATCGGTAAACTCAGTTTTTTTGTTAGAATAAAAAATATACAAGAAAAAAAAATATTGAATAAAAATTCTTACACATGCCATGTTAAATCGTTCGAAAAGTTTACGTGCTTAAAACTTATTATCTCTAAAACTAGATGGGACATAATTACAAAATTAGAATCATTAGATGCAGGGGAATTTCGAGATTTGTCTCTCAAAATATTGGGAAATCGGTGAATGGACTATTCAACGGAGATACTCCCTTAAGGTTGCTTCCGGATAATTGAATGTCACTTAATTTTTTTTTTTTTTTTTGGGTATTTTTTGAATGAAATAAATATCTATACTTCCAATTCTGACGTTGTTTTTTTGAGATAATAAATGTCAAAGATGACAACTTTTATACGCGAGGATAAGACTACAAGCTAAAATACCTTACATTTCTATTTTTAGAAAGTTCATTTGCCACTAAAAAATCTTTAAATTGTAGTCTTCGGCAAGACGAACACGATATAAAAAATTAAA
Source organism: Lysiphlebus fabarum (assembly GCA_011426435.1). Taxonomy (NCBI): domain Eukaryota; kingdom Metazoa; phylum Arthropoda; class Insecta; order Hymenoptera; family Braconidae; genus Lysiphlebus; species Lysiphlebus fabarum. Next base: position 223,592 of record WSYQ01000189.1, on the reverse strand, counting down.
ATTTTTTTTTTTGACCATGACTTTCAATATATTCAATATTGACTTTTAAAAAATTTCGTCTTTCCCGCAACGAGTTGGAGTATACAGGCCCTCTAAACGTAAATATTCCTCTATCTTTCGGAGGCAACCTCACTGGAATTAAACTTTGTATCCATTTTTGAATTCACTGAGATAAAATGAAGATCCTAAATATTCTCTGGAATTTTCCAACTATTGCTTGAAGGTGTTTCCACCGCTTTTTTTTCTGAAAAAATTCATGTCATGACAGCCAATAATATGTTATTAATTAAAAAGTGAGCTACGACTTTTTTAATATTCAAATTCGTGAAAATTTTGAAAATTTTCGGAATTTTATCATCGATTTATATCCAAAATCAAAAAATCGAAATGAAAAATGTCTTGATAATTTGCGTAGATTTTCATTTTAGAGTTTTAAAAACTTTATAATTTTAAGAATATCCTTAATATAATAATGTTGATTGTCATGAGAAAAGTATTTTAGAAAAAAAAATTATTTACAAAAAAGGTAGGTAAGTGGGTAGGTCATATTTAGAAATAAACGGGCTGGAAACACCCTCAAAGAAAGGGTGGTAACTTCTAAAGAAAAATTTAGGATCCTCATTTTATCTGGATGAACTAAAAAAAAAATTGAAAGTATAATTCTGAGAAGTCGAGGGAAAAGATCTTAGCATTTTAGTTATTTCACCCCATATTTAAAATTTATAACAGATATATTTTAATATTTGATATCTAAGAGAATAAATGTTCATCGTTTAATTATTCGGAGAGTTTTACACGTTTAATTTCTTATCCCGCTATTCCCTACTTTCGTTAAATGCAATTATTTTGTGGCTGGCATATATGTATATGTATGGCAAAACAACGTTTGCCGGGTCAGCTAGTTTATATATAAAAAAAAAAAAAACAAAACTCAATATAACTCAATAAACAATTTGATAAATAATGCTAATTGTCACATTCTCTCTTAATCGAATTGAACAGTTTTTTTTTGTGTGATTATTATTTGAAATAAACATGTGACATTATATTGAAAGAAATCTTAGCCAGTAATGAAAAAATGATGACGCTAATTTCACTTAAATTCGAAAAAACAAAAATGAAAAATTCAAATGAATAACTGATACAAAGATATAAAGATTATAAAACTAACAAATAGGTATCTATAGAATTTAATTAATCCATGTTGAAAATAAAAAACACATAATATAATTCGATGGATTCTAGTTTAAATAAAATTTTTAATAATAGAAAATTAAACATCATTATATAAAATGGAGACATAAAAAAAACTCACCTCGTATCAAAAAATATTGTATGTAATCTGTACGTGAAGAAGGTGATCCTGTACGACTTTAAAAGTGTCATACTCGTCACCAGGTCGTTCTCGACTTGCCTTCGGCTCGTTTCTCTACTCCTGGTGACTCATGCACCAGTTACGAGTCACCTTTTTTATAAACGAAAAATTTCTCACAAATAATTTTTTAATTAAAACCTTTATTTACAAAGACCTTTCAACTTCAGAGCAATCTGACAACATTATAAAAAAAATTTAGTGAGGTAATGGTCAAGAAGACTTCTAGTCTTCTTGGTAATGGTAGATGGTGTGAATAAACCTTTAGTTACAAAGTATTCAATATCGCATGAGCGATTCAGAGATGGCGGAAAGATAGTGCACGCGCCATATGTTGTTGATTATAGTCTTGTAGTAGTATTCAATATTGCCGCATAATCAATGCCTAATGGTTTGAAAGGCCTCGTAAAACCCATTCAGTACTGAATATCAATTAATTATATTTTTATTTATAAATTTCTAAATTCTAGCATCGATTCATTATAACTTCATTATTTTTAAATTCTAGCATTTATTAACGCAGCAGTATTGTTGTTCATAATCGATAGAAAGATAATTCCTTTGCATTAAAATTTTTTTGAAAAGTTACCGAAAATAAATAGTATAGAAGTATACATATATATATATATTGTATTCTAATTTTTTTTTTTTATTTTGTATTTTTTTTTTTTTGCAGAGAAACAAAACAAATATCAACGATTAAAAATTTAGAAATTTTTCGAAGTGAAACTTCTTTTTGTTCGCTAGGGGGTAAAAAAAATAGGTGTAACGCTCAAGCGTCGTCACGGTAGAGCGTAGTCATGGCAGAACGTCGTCGCGTTTGAGAGTGATGTGAAAAAAAGTAGAGGAAACGCACCAGCGTTCTCTTTCCCGCGTCTAAGCGTATTTCTATGTTGTGTCTATATGATAGACTGTTTGCTTGAGTACTGTCGTTGTTATATTGTTATATTATTTATAAATTTATAATCATCTTTGAACAATTTATATAAATATATAAGCAATATTTTATAATTTTATATCGTTATTTTATTTATATTATTAATATCGATATTGATGACATTATTAATATTAATATTGATGTTTTCATTAATATTAATATAATATTATTTATAGAATATATATATAATATTATTAATCTAATCTCATCTAATCTTTATCTAATTTGATCTTATTTATGTAATAGCTCAAATACCGAAAGAAGTTTTACTTTCCCCGCGCGTACTGATAACATACACACACACTTTTATTTTTTTTTTATTTTTACAGTGACAAAACTAAAGAAATAGATTTTCCCTACTTCAACTTTTTAACTGAATTTGCAGAATTTTCCCAAACGTAAAAATAAACTCTAGGCGTCAGATTATGTTTCACGCAACAAACAAAACGAAGCTAACTCAATCAACAATAACTCCACGGAAGATCTTCGAAGGAGTGCGCTGCAGCTAGCGATCTCGGGGTAGCGACTTTTTGCCCATAGGCGTCGCAACCACCGATTGCGCGCGAGCCCCTTGTTCACGTAGCGTTTGGCTACATCTCTCCGTGAGGCAAATATTGTTAATTATTTATTAGTAATAATTTTTTTAAAATTATTATTTTTATATCATTAAAAAGCTGACAAAATTTACAACAAATTATATGCATAAACAATAAGAAACCAATTTTTTTAAGAAGTCATATCAGTTAAGTCGCTAGTTTTTTTTTTTAATTTTTTTAATTTGAAAAACATTAACCCGGTTTTAAATACCTTAAAAAAAATTGGTTTTTCTTTATTTATGCATATTAATTGTTGTAAATTTTGTCAGCTATTGATAAATATAAAAATAATAATTTTAAAAAAATTATTACTCATCTAAATTAAATAAATAACGTTTGGTCAGAGTTGAGAGTCTAGCGCGCTTTACCGTTTTAAACAATTATTTATTAGTAATAATTTTTTTAAAATTATTATTTTTATATCATTAAAAAGCTGACAAAATTTACAACAATTAATATGCATAAATAAAGAAAAACCAATTTTTTTTAAGGTATTTAAAACCGGGTTAATGTTTTTCAAATTAAAAAAAAAAAAAATTAAAAAAAAAAAACTAGCGACTTAACTGATATGACTTCTTAAAAAAATTGGTTTCTTATTGTTTATGCATATAATTTGTTGTAAATTTTGTCAGCTTTTTAATGATATAAAAATAATAATTTTAAAAAAATAAATAATTAACAATATTTGCCTCACGGAGAGATGTAGCCAAACGCTACGTGAACAAGGGGCTCGCGCGCAATCGGTGGTTGCGACGCCTATGGGCAAAAAGTCGCTACCCCGAGATCGCTAGCTTCAGCGCACTCTTCGAAGGATGCCTACCCGAGTGGAAATTGAGATGAAGTCTTGATCAAGACTTGATCAGGCAACATTGATTTTAAATCCATTCTTAATCAAATCTTGATCAAGAACGTAACGCTAAATGTGATCAAGATTTGATCAAGATTAGACGAAAAAATTTAAAAAAAAAACTTTTTATTTGATTTATTTATTTATTTATTTTTTTTGTATAATTAAATTATTTACACATAAAAGAGAGAGAAAGAAAATGAGAGAGGGAAAGGTGTATAGAGATAGATTTTTTTTTTTTTTTTTTTGGCGGCACACCTCACGGGATTCGAACTCGTTAAAGTTTTCTTGTATATAATACTTGATCAGGTTTCCTGAGTTAAGGCAACATTGATCAAGTCTTGATGATCTATATAATCCAACTCAAATATAATAATAATAATAATAATAATAATAATAATAATAATAATAATAATTAAAAAATGAAATTCAAAATCGTTTTGATTATTGGTATTACTATTACTATTATAAGCATTAGTGGCTGTGCTATTAACCCAACCAAACCTGACAACTAATGTTGCAAGCGGTATCGCTGCGACCTAAAATGTGATGAATTTTCAGCTCGGAGCTGCGTCTCAGCGTTTTATTTTGAGATGTTGCTTCAACATTGAAAGTCGCGCATAAATGTTGCAGCTAGATAGCAGCAAGTTATAATTTCTAGCAGGCCGTTTTTGGAAAATCTTAAAATGAGTGATATTTAAGATGATGGAGTCCAGAAAAATTAATAAAAAAATGTAAAAAAAATAGAGGCTTAATTTCAGCCCCAAATTAACTAAAAATACCTGAGTAGAAATTCAGATAGGGATCGGATTAGGGTAACCTGATTTTCAATCTGGCCTGGATCAGGCATCTGGATTCGAATCGGATCCAGATGTAATGTTTCTTCGTAGGGTTCGGATCAGGATCGGATCAAGCTAGCCTGATGTTAACGTCAGAAAAGTGTAAACACTATCAAATCCTTAAAAGGGATACTTGATCAAGCCCTGGTCAGTGTTTACTTGGTCGGTGTTTACTTGATGTCATCCGCATTAAAAAAAATGTAAAATAAAAAAAACAAAGTCCAGTATTATTTACTTGATCAAGCTCTGGTCAGGTTTTGATCGGGCTACACTGTAAAAAAAAAATTCTGACAAATAGAACTTTTTGTCTAGGAAAAAAAAACATTTGAAAAAAAACAAAAACGGTTTAATTAAAGAAAAAAATTTGTCTTATGAAAAAAAAAAAAAATCTCGTTTATAAATTTTCAAGTTTTAATAAAAGTATTATAAACATTAGAATAAGCCGAAAAAGATTTCTTTTAAATCACACATATACTTCAATTGAAACAATAAAAGGAATTGGAATAATTTTTTTTTTTCTTATTTAATTAAACTATTTGTCTTGAAAAAAAAAAAAAATTAATTTCTTTTTAGATATATTTATCTTGGTCTGTAATATATTTGGTTTCACTAAAAACAAAAGTGTCTAAATTTTAGACAATTTCGTTTTGCACTATAACATATTTAGTTTTGGTTAAAACAAGATTGTCTAAAATTTAGACACTATAACGTCTTGATCTAAAACATATTTATTTTCATTTAAAACAAGTTTGTCTAAAATTTAGACACTATAGCGTCTTGCTTTATAACATATTTGATTCAAATGATAACTAAATTGTCTAAATTTTAAACAAATTACGTCTTCTTTTGTAAAGTATTTGGTTTCACTGGAAACAAAAGTATCCAAATTTTAGACACTATAACGTCTTGATCTAAAACATATTTATTTTCATTTAAAACAAGTTTGTCTAAAATTTAGACACTATAGCGTCTTGCTTTATAACATATTTATTTTCATTTAAAACAAGTTTGTCTAAAATTTAGACAATATTATTTCTTCGTTAATAACATATTTTATTCAAATGATAACTAAATTGTCTAAATTTTAAACAAATTACGTCTTCTTTTGTCAAGTATTTGGTTTCACTAAAAACAAAAGTGTCTGAATTTTAGACAATTTCGTTTTGCACTATAACATATTAAGTTTGGTTCATAACAACATTGTCTAAATTTTAGAGGCTATAACGTCTTTATCTATAACATATTTACTTCTGTTTAAAATAAAATTGTCTAAAATTTAGACAATATTACGTCTTGTTTTGTAATGTATTTGGTTTTGTTTAAAACAAGATTGTTTAAAATTAAAACACATTTATGTTTTGTTTTAAAATCAAACAAGTCTAAATTCAAAAATTTTTTTTTTAAAATATATATAATTTTAGTATGATTCAAGACATGTAAAAAAAACTTTTTTAATAAAAAAAATTATTTAAACTCATAGAATATGGATAATGTTTTATATTATTTTTTATTATATTAATAATGACTATAGAATTAAACGGAATTTTTTTTTTTTTTTTTTCGAAAGTTATATGTCCCGAGGAGGACTCGAACCTATGACTACCTAATTACTAAACGCATATCTCTACCCGCGCGACTATCGGAACGTTATGGTTTATATGAAAAATTTTTTATACATATAGTTTAAGTTGGCCGAGATAAATTAAAGTATCAATAGTTTTTTTTTAGAAAAAAAAATTATTATTTGATATTTTGTAATATTTATTCAATAGTAATTCGAATAAAAAAGGGACAAGGAAAATTTTTAGATACAAAATAAAATTAATAATACAAAAAATTAATTTAGCCTCATGTTTATTGTGTCAATATATTTATTAATTAAATTAATTTTAACAAAATAATAATAATTCTTTTGAAAGAACTACAACTTAATCTCTATTATTAAATATTAATAATTTAAAAATAATTGAATTGTTTATTAATTATTTGTTTTTCATTTTCATAAACATCATCATTATAATCATCTAATATAATTTAAATATAATTTAATTGTTTAACAATATTTTTTCATTAATGATATATTATTTCTTTTTTCTTTTTTTCTAATCATTTAAAATAATAAGTCCAAAAATATGCGTTATATATCTCGGCCAACTTAAACTATATGTATAAAAAATTTTTCATATAAACCATAACGTTCCGATAGTCGCGCGGGTAGAGATATGCGTTTAGTAATTAGGTAGTCATAGGTTCGAGTCCTCCTCGGGACATATAACTTTCGAAAAAAAAAAAAAAAAAATTCCGTTTAATTCTATAGTCATTATTAATATAATAAAAAATAATATAAAACATTATCCATATTCTATGAGTTTAAATAATTTTTTTTATTAAAAAAGTTTTTTTTACATGTCTTGAATCATACTAAAATTATATATATTTTAAAAAAAAAATTTTTGAATTTAGACTTGTTTGATTTTAAAACAAAACATAAATGTGTTTTAATTTTAAACAATCTTGTTTTAAACAAAACCAAATACATTACAAAACAAGACGTAATATTGTCTAAATTTTAGACAATTTTATTTTAAACAGAAGTAAATATGTTATAGATAAAGACGTTATAGCCTCTAAAATTTAGACAATGTTGTTATGAACCAAACTTAATATGTTATAGTGCAAAACGAAATTGTCTAAAATTCAGACACTTTTGTTTTTAGTGAAACCAAATACTTGACAAAAGAAGACGTAATTTGTTTAAAATTTAGACAATTTAGTTATCATTTGAATAAAATATGTTATTAACGAAGAAATAATATTGTCTAAATTTTAGACAAACTTGTTTTAAATGAAAATAAATATGTTATAAAGCAAGACGCTATAGTGTCTAAATTTTAGACAAACTTGTTTTAAATGAAAATAAATATGTTTTAGATCAAGACGTTATAGTGTCTAAAATTTGGATACTTTTGTTTCCAGTGAAACCAAATACTTTACAAAAGAAGACGTAATTTGTTTAAAATTTAGACAATTTAGTTATCATTTGAATCAAATATGTTATAAAGCAAGACGCTATAGTGTCTAAATTTTAGACAAACTTGTTTTAAATGAAAATAAATATGTTTTAGATCAAGACGTTATAGTGTCTAAATTTTAGACAATCTTGTTTTAACCAAAACTAAATATGTTATAGTGCAAAACGAAATTGTCTAAAATTTAGACACTTTTGTTTTTAGTGAAACCAAATATATTACAGACCAAGATAAATATATCTAAAAAGAAATTAATTTTTTTTTTTTTTCAAGACAAATAGTTTAATTAAATAAGAAAAAAAAAAATTATTCCAATTCCTTTTATTGTTTCAATTGAAGTATATGTGTGATTTAAAAGAAATCTTTTTCGGCTTATTCTAATGTTTATAATACTTTTATTAAAACTTGAAAATTTATAAACGAGATTTTTTTTTTTTTTCATAAGACAAATTTTTTTCTTTAATTAAACCGTTTTTGTTTTTTTTCAAATGTTTTTTTTTCCTAGACAAAAAGTTCTATTTGTCAGAATTTTTTTTCTTTAATTTGACAAAAAATTTTTACAGTGTATCTCTATTCAGGAATTGATGGTGTTTACTTGATGCTATCCGGATCAGGATGTCATAGCAATACTTGAATAGGGATTGCTCTACGATATCCTGATCCGATCCGGATTCGTGTTCAAGCTACCACTAACATATTTCTACTTGGGTAGCTTATCTTATCGCAGAGGGCCAGGCAGATGACCCCGCCTTTCGACGAAAAACGCCCCACATATATGTATATAAATATATAATATATTAAACTATTTTTTTGGCGACAAAAAAGAAAATGAAATCTTTATTTGTTTTCCATAGGCAAATATTATAGATAAGCTTTATTCCTTCTTCTATACCTTAAAATTGCGCAAAGGGAATCCTGTTATAGATTATTAGCGGATGTATACCTGGATCGTTAAAGCATTGTCACTAATTATTGGCAAAGTCTATCAATTAATTGATTAAAATTTGGAAAGATTACAGTATCTAGTATTATGAATCTGTTCAAAAATTATATTTACTATACTTGCGTGCTGTATTATTGCTGCATATATGCATGTACAGTAAATTTTGAATTTTAAGTTCACACGATATATCGTAATTTTACATTGTCATATTGAAGCGTCTTGCTTTATACATTCTTCATTTTACCATACCATTTTATAGATAAGTGCTTAAAAAGTTTGTCACTGTATAGTTAAGTATGCAGAGTATCTGCATGTACTTAATATCATGGCCACGCACAAGTAAGAAGTAGACAACTTGAAATATTATGCTGTATACAATGAGCAGGTGATAAGAATAAAATTCTTTGAAGATCTTATTTTTAATATTTTAGTTGTCAAGTGTAATTTTTTCTTGAAATAATAAAAAAACTTTATGAAGGTTATGTTTTTAAGATGCGGGCGTAATTCAAATTTCTTAATTACGAGATTGCAGTTGTCACATTCAATAGAAATTGACCCTGCATTTCTGCAATTTCTGTAAAATATCAATTTTCATAACTTCATTTCTGGTGTAAGTTGTTGACTGAAATAAGTTTTAAAATCAAAACGGAATATAGACTTACTAAGAAGTGATAGGAAAAAAACGCAATATTAATATAATTTTGTACGTTCAAGATATCATTTACCAAATTTTAGCAATTTATGGTTTATTTTTCATATGTTGTGTGAACGAAATAACGCAACACAAATAAAAGAGAATAAAACTTAAGTGCAACAGACAGGTGCGCGCTGATCAAATACAATATGATTAAAATATCGTTTGAAGATGTCGAAGTAGATAGTTACCTGACTTTTTTATTTAATTACTTATCTTGCAAAAGATTACTTCTAGCGAGAGGTCAAAAATAAATTTAATGTTTCTTTTTATATAAATATACATACAGGAATAGTTTATTCGGTTTCAAAAGTTTATTTTCATCAGTATTTTTACATATACATATACGTCGTTTGGTTTCGTTTTAAAGTGGCCTCAACTTGTAAGGGCAGTGTTATTCACGGGAGTGGTAGAGGCACGTGGCACACAATTTTCAACAGCTGCAGCTGCTGTTTTGAGAAGACTTACCAGCAGCATACAAAAAATACATAAAACATGTATAGTATATAACTGCATATAAAATATACACATTAAAATGGTTCACGGTTTTCTTTCATTTTTTTATCTGTTTATAGTTGGTTCTTGGAAACCTTTTTCTCGGAAAAAAAATGAACCAAATTTTTTGATTTAAAAGTTTTTTTATTCATAGGTCAACTTTCTTCTAAGAGTTTCAGTATTGTTAAATTATTATTTATACAAAAACTATTGAACTGCTTATCGTTTTAAAATACATACATCATCCAATATTTCATTATTACTTGTGACTATTATTGATTTTTTCAAATTTTTATTGTAATTTTACATTCACAAATTAAGTAAAAATGTATATTAAGATTTTTTTGATTTTTTTTTTTAATAAACTTATGTTCAATGTTATTTTATTACATAGAAAATGTATTAATCCATCACCAATTAGTAGTGCAGTTACTAATAATAGAACTATTTTGAAATTATAATCTAATCTTATTTTACATACTGTTTGTACTTTTCAATATAATAGAAAAAAGATACACAGTCTACTATACAAGAAATGATGTACTTATTACAATAAAAATCGATGAAGTTCACTGAACAATGTTAAACAATAGGGTATATTCGTAATTATACGGAAAAATATTCATTACTTGTAATAGAAATGGATAGCAATAAAATTATTGATATACATCTCCTAACGAAAAAAAGCTATACCTTAAACTTTTTCAATTTTGAGAAAGATCCGTTATATCTGCCTGGAATACAATAACCCAGGTATAAATTCCAAAGGTTGAATAGTCAATTCAACCCTACAATTCAGACTCTGTCCAGGCTTGACTTCAGGCTGGTAAAAAAGCATCAAAACAGTTTCATTCCAAGTTTAAATTTTTTTGGTTAAATGTAATTTCAGATAATGTTCTTCTAAAAAAATTTATGAATATTCGATCCATCCAGGAAATAAAAATACTATACAAATTGGTAGTACACAAAAGTATATCACAATAAAAAAATATTGATACGATTTACATTCAGAGCTGATTTTTTGTTGGAATATAAAATTTTTATTTTTCAATTTTATATATCGTTTTTAAAATGAAGAAAAAAAAAAATTTTGAAAAACAATTTACAAACAAAGAAAAAAATAAATAAAAATTAATTTTTCAGGAAAGAATGTTCCGATTCATGCCAGTGAGAATATTAGAAGTCCTATCAAAAACGAACATTATGAACTTCTCAGTCATTGAAACTGCACTATAACAAAATATGGTGGGGATTTTGGCGCGTGGCGAGTTGGACCCAACGTCTCTTCTTTTTATTATTCTAGCAGTATGCTATTCTTCTAGATCCACCGCTCTTATTATAAGCTATTCGAACTCAGGGAGAGTATATGATAGCATTTACAGGCTGACAAGTTGTCACGACGACGGTAGTAAAGGTTTGGTAAGCGGCAATATGCTATGAAAAATTAGCGGTAGTGATAAAGAGGGGATAAGATGGCTTGTGCCGAAGGAACGCGTTAGCTACACGCGAGCTGACCGGCCAAGTAAGAGCAGATGTGTAAGTACTTTATTTCGGGGTTTTTTTCTCTTTTCGACTGATTCTCATTACGATCTCGATTGCAACGGCGATGTTGAGTCATTCTATAATATACCAAATTGAAAGAGTCCACACCACGATTGCTAAAGACCTTGAAAGTTGTACACCTGTCTGATGTATTATATACAATACATATATACATATACTATGTCTTCTACTGAATATTTGAATAACGAAACAAAGATATAATTAGCTTACAGGGCACCCTTATACCCACATTTCCACGGTCTCCTTCCAAAATATTACTAAAAACATTTGGAAAGAAAAAAAATTTTATCTTCAATCCTCAGAATCCTCTTTTTAATAAATATAACATACTTATCTGTATTTATGAAACATCTGATGTAAGACTGTGTTAGAATTCCGTTCTTATGTGAAAATATATTTGTGAAGGTATTTTTCAAAAAATTAACGTGCGTACAGTGGATTCACGTGTGATATGACTTATATTAAATAAGATAGAGGCTTTTGTCTAATTCTGAACTTCATATTGGTTTAAATTAAACCCGGGCAGGAACCAAAAATAAAAAAATTCTGTCAAATACTATTTCGCACCAATAGTGTTCCGTAGAAACCCGAGTAGAAATCTTCAGGATAAAGTCAAGATACTGGATCTGGTCCTTATCAAGATACATTTGAATCAAAATTCGAAATTAAAAAAAAATTTGGCATTTCAATTAGAATTGATGTCTAATATACGTTTGTATAAGTTACTTATATTTAATTAACCGATGTGTTAATGAAATAAAAAACCTAACTTAAACTAATATGCTCCTATTAGGATTCGAACCTAAAACTGCAAGATTGCTATACTAACGGATTTCACGTGCGGCCATTGCGACAAACGAATGTTCGTGAGAATTTTTTTGTGATCATAAGTTTCACCCAGTATAATAATTATATCAATTAAATCAATGTCAATGAAAGGTTAAAAATAAAAATAAATAAATATTATAAACTAAAAAACAAAGGTAGAATTGATAAAATATTGTTTAAAATGAATCATTTTTTTTTTTACATTTTACTTGATCCGGATAGCGTCAGGTAAACACTATCATATCCTTAATAAGGATACCTTGATCAAGTCAAAATTAATGGACCAATTTTTTTTTTTTTTCAAATTTTACTTGATCCGGATAGCCTCAGGTAAACACTAAAAAAAAAAAAATAGAGTCCAATAATTTTTACTTGATCAAGCCCTGTTCAGTGACAGTCATTGCTAATGACATTTATTTCGTAATTATATATCTATATAAATATCGTAAAAACATTGATCAGCCTTCTTTTGAACTATGTTTCGGTAATTTTTACTCAAAATTTCTCTCTGGGTAAATAAACCAGTAAACTATCTAAGCAATATATGAATTAATTAAAAGGTATATCAGAAAAATAATCAATTTGATTAAAAAAAAAGAATCAAGTAAGTTATCGATCGAGTCTCAACAGAGACGGGTACAATATGAAATACTGAACAAGGCAAAAAAAAAAAAATTTTATTAAAAATTATGTAATAATAATAATTACTAATAATTAATAAAATAAAGTGAATTTCAAAAGCAAAAAGCTTCCAATTGTTTTTCTTTCATTGGAAAAATAAATATTTATTTGCACCTGAAAGTGAGATCGTAACAATAAAAAAATTCGACTTCTAAAAACGTCTTTAATTCATTTCTCATGTCGTTTGGAATTTTCTCAAAATACTGTAGCTATAACTTTGACAGGGATACGGCAAAAAAAAGCTCAATATATAATATTTTTCCATGTTAATTGAATAGTAAGATTGGATTAGCTTGGAGTTCGCTGGAAATTATTCGAAAAAAATTGAATAAGTTTTTTTTTTTTTAATTTTACTAAATTTTCGAAGAAACACTTTTACCGACCTATATAAATATGTATAGAATTTATATGATCTACGCGCTTGGCTTCGACTATCCGTTTCTCAGCACCTTTCTATATTTTTATTTTTTTGATATTTGTTAATACTATACAACGATCTACGTTATTGAGACAATATAAATGTGTTTGTAACTTGATGCCGATCGATCAATTGCTAAAGATTGGTGGCGCATCTATAGTCGAGTCAAAAAATTAAACTCTTACAAGGTACCCATACTGATGCAATATATGTATCTTTAATATACATGTATAACAGAATAAATTGACATTATCATTCCTGAAATTAGTAAAAATTTATATTAAGATTTCTATTCAATAATGGGCTTTAACTCCGAAATTTTAGCATTGAATGGTTATTCAATTGCAAACAAATATATATTTGATTCCTTTAGATAATAATTATTTTTTATTCAGTATACATAAAAAATAAAGCATTGGCATATATCTTGTATGGCGTATTTTGGTGAGTAAACTAAATGTATGTAAAGGATGATAAGTAATCTTAAAAAAAGAAGTTGATACAAAAACTGCTCAAACAATAAGAGCAAAGTAAGCGTGTTCATTTCAAGAGTGTTCTGCTGTGTTATATTTTATACTCATCTCATGAAGCAAAGCAAAAAAGAAAATAAAGACGTATAGGCGCATGAGAAAGCCGTTTGTCTTGAGGCTCTGATCGCACACAGAACGTTAGCGGTGAAGGGAAGTTGGGGGGTCAGGTGGTACCTGACGGGCCCGATGGATCCTGTGAGTGGCACCGCGAGAGGAGAGCGGGCTCGAAAATTATTGTGTGGCGTGCGCCACGAGCTAAAATCAAGAAAAGGGGGGAGGCAGCCGCTCGCGCGTCTCTTATAGCATCTTCATGTGTGTTGGTATCGTCCGTATCCATCATGAAAAGCATCACTATATCTACCCCTCGTTCTTCTGCTCCGTACATATTCAATCGTATTTCTTTTCACTCGCACTAAGATACGTTAACATATAATATGTTTCACTTCTTTGTTGCTTGTCGATATTTTGCCACTGCTATTCCTGCCACCGTCGCCACTGCTGCTGCTTGGGCCTTGGGCATCGTAAACTTATTTCTTTTAAAAATGAATTTTTTTAATTTTTTTTGGCAATTAATAAAATACTTATAGCTGCTAATAACGACGCTGTTTACTATGCATATAAATATTTGAAAATACAAAAACGTATAAACTACGTGTTTTCGTTAACAATTTTGAAATAATGAATTTAAAGTTGCTTATGCATGAATTAAAAATATTCTCTAAATACTTCATTAAAATTATGTGTTTTATAAATGACAATGACAAGTTTTTTTTTTTTAAATTATACTCTGATATATTCTAAAAACTTGCTTTCATAGTTCAAGGCAAAATAGATATCAATCAAATAAACCGATAGTTATAACATAAAAGCAGTAGATAGTGTAAATTACATTGAACAAAATCAACAGTCATTCCAGCTTCATAAAGATAGGAATCTTAGATGTGTTCAATTCAGAGGGCCTTTGGGGCTTCAATTATCTCAACGACGAGTGAAAGAATAAAAAAATACATACGAAAAAGATGATTGAAGAAAGAAAAGCAAAAACAAGAGGGGGAAAAATCGTGTGATAGACGATATGAGAGAGCAGCGAAAGAGGGTAGAAGGATCTTGAGCTGCATTACGACGCAAGAATTATACTTACAAGGGGAGGGAGGTAGAAGGTTTAGGGCCCAAATCGTAAACCGAATGACGGGACTTCATAGTGGGGACGTGGCGCGTGCCCATCTGCCTTATATAAGGCCCCATACCCTTCTCAACAGCATTTCGGGAGCCACTTCTGTGCAGTGAACGTTAAGGGCGTTCAGTTTTTTTGTTTTTTTGTTTCCTTCCTTCCTTACTTTTAGTGGAAAATAAACGTGTATTTTACTTTTTAATCTTGAAATATAAAATAAAAATGAAGCAATAAAAAAATTATAAAAAAAAAAGCTATTATTTACTTAAAAAGTGTTAATAAATAGGAAAGACTTAAAAATTATAACATATGAGTCAATATATACAAAGATACAATATCACTGTGCCAGAATATTTTAGTTAAATTTCAGTATATTGTGTGATATGACTTTAGTGAAAACAACTGACGAGAACGCGTTACCAATTATGCTGGGTGTTCAGCAACAACAGCACCATCATCACCATGTTGGTCACTACCAAACTTCTATGAATAATAGCAACATTAATGTTCAAAGTCACCTTCGTAGTAATGTTATTGTCACGACTGGAAATCATTCCGTCAATGATTTGAAAATCCAACATCCATCTAAAAAAACGAAAATGTATCAAACGACGCCTTATAGTACTGTGCCACATCAGCCGGCTTCTGTTGCAAGAAGAAATGCACGTGAACGTAATCGCGTCAAACAAGTTAATAATGGTTTTGCAACACTTCGTCAGCATATACCACAAAGTGTAGCACAAGCTCTTGGTAGTAATACAGTCGGTACACATGGTGGTTCGAGAGCTGGTAGTAAAAAATTGTCTAAAGTTGAAACTTTAAAAATGGCTGTTGAGTATATAAGAAGTTTACAAAATATGCTTGATGATAATAGAATCAGTCCAGATTTAAAAAGTGCATCATCTTCATCCTCAATATCATCATCACCAGCCTCATCATCATGTGGATCTAGTTCAATAATTGATCGTAATACAACAGAATTACATTCGCCGAATATTCAAGATAAAAAAGTACAAGAACATAATATTATTTATGAAAAACATCACATAAAAAATGAAACCTCAAATACGACTTCATTTGTGCCACCAAGCTCGGAAGCATCAAGTTCACCAACTCCAAGTTCTGTTTCCGAAACATCATCAGGAGGTAGCCAAGGTTACGGAGGTAGTACGGGAACGGTTATTTATACAACACATCAAGATATTTATGAAAATTATGGACCAATGAGTCCAGAAGATGAAGAACTGTTGGATGTCATTTCATGGTGGCAACAGAGTCAATGAAAATCAATGTCGGTTATGTTTTTTCTGGCTGTCACCGTATCGCAAGGCAAGCATAATTCTAACTTTTACAAGTTCATATTCTTATAAAATAAAAACTTTTTTATTTTTTTTTTATCATCACGTTTGGTGAACTCTAATTTCGAGTTTATGTGATTAGCAGAACCTATAGCTATTACTATATATATATGCTGGGTATTATTCTTTCTTTGTATATTCTACACTACCGTTCGCTTAGATTTGTGACCTTGGTAGCTCACAATAGTTTTTACCAAAAGAACCCTCAATAAAATATACGTACATATATTGAAATACATTTATATTTATGTATAACGCAATATGGCTATTCAAATTGCAGACTCCATTCAAGATATACTCTCCCTTACATTTATACATCTCGGGTAGCTTTTGTCTGCAATTTCTTTTCACCTTCTTTCGGTCTTTTTTTTTCTTTTATCGAATATCTCTTGTCCTTACTGTCGATATCCGTATGAAATATGTACATATATACTTTTAACATCCTTCTTTACTTTTATTTTTTTTTTTATACGAAATTTACCAACTGCATGAATTCTCCGAAGTGTTGAAAAATATAAATAATATCGTTCAAAAAAAAAAAAAAAATATGATTTCATCTATTTCATTCACATTCCATTATTTTTAATTATGACCGGCTTCGGTAGTGTGCATCCATTATTGTTACTACGTTTTTTAAAATCATTTTTTTTTTTTTCGACGTTTAAATGTGGGCACCCATTTATACATATGTATGTATGTCACATAACCGAAGGACAATTTATTTCGTACGGTGCGTTCAGCCTGAACGTTCTTTCGCTCAGGATATTCTCAGCATTTTTTTCTCTCTTCTTTGTCGGTTTTTCAACTGATGTCCTATTCTTTTTTATTTATATATTTTTGATTCTTTTTGTAGACCCTTTTCGAGAGATCTCTTTATGGATCCCTCGTCAAACTTCTTCCTTACCTGAAATTCACCTTCTCTCTCTATTGCTATTATTTACTTCTATTTTCTTTCTCTTTTTTTAATATTGTTCTTTCTTATATTCATAATATATATATATATATATATATATCTGAACAAACAATAAACTTACTGCATAAATAAAAAAAAATTATTTTTTTAAAATTTATTTTGATAAATACATGACTTAATTTAATTTGATTCGATTTTTTCTGATTACAGAAATCAGGATTAACCAGGATGAATCATAAAATAGAGAAAATTATCTATCATCGGCTGTTCCATCCACTGTGATCTAGTCATATATATCTTCTGTTGGAATAACTGCCTCGCGTATACAATCTAATGTATCTTAACGAATGAAAAATTAATTTGTTTTTATTCCAAAAAATTATGATACTGATTTTTTCATTAGAAACAATAATATTTTGTGCTGTATTTCCCGTATTCAAATGCTACTATTTTTTTTATATATAACTTGAATAGTAGAGTTAAAATTTATTTTTGAAAATTAAAAAAAAAATATATATATATACATACATATATATATATATATATATATATATATATTTAATTATTTTTATTAGGGTATTAAGTTTTGATGATGAAAATATAAATAGCTTGGAGAAAACTAGAAAAATAATGTTTGTATATAGTAGTATATTTTATGCCGTTAAGATTAAGATATTTAATTAAAATATTACTATAAGACAGTAAAAGAGAAAATATTGCACAGAGGAAAAAATTAAATATGCGAACATGATCTCAATAAAGAGAAAAATTTATTTATTCCCTGAAATTATGAATTAAAGAAGAAAAATTATTTACTATATCCGAGAAGTTCATTTTTTCTTGTAAGTATTGACATTTACCATCGTTAAATATATAAACTATGTTATTTGGAATTAATCAATGTTATTTTTTATTTTATTAATAAGTAAGAAAAAAAACTTATCTACAATTTTCATATTCCTCCTTTTTTCTAAAAAAATCTATTACCCAATAATTAATAAGTTTCAAAAAATTATAAACTGATGACCGAACATTAATAAAATCAAAAAGTTACGTATGGCAAATCACAGTCAGCTGTTTCGTAATAAATAATAAGTTACAATAACAAGTAATGAATAAGTAAGTACTTATCATATTAAAAAAAATAAATAAGTGATTTTCAAGTTCTTTTATTATTTCAATCTAAATAAATGAAAATAATTTTAAGTATCACAGATCAATTTTTTTTGGACTATTATATAGTTATTTGAATACGCACTTAATATAATTGTAAATTATTAATATTCAAGAAGCGAACTTCTAAAGGTAAGGCACTTGAGTCACAAATCAAGACAGTGACGTATTATTTCAAGTCATTTATTCATTGATACAATACATTAAAAGTCATTATCTGAAGAAGTTTATTCCTAACAAAAGAACAGTATTACTCTTATCAAAAACCCTTTAGTTTTAATTCAAATCAAAAATTCAAGAAAATTTATGGTTTCAATCACGGATTCACTATAATGATGAGAAAAGGGTGTAAAATCCCGGGATAAAATATGGAAATAATTTGAAAAAAACATTGCTCGTTGAAGTTTTACTTTGATAATTAAACCATAAAAATGAAAATAATGAGCATAAAGAGTAAAGATAAAAATGACTCAGTTGTTGTAGCATGCTTTAGAGTATAAGGTGAAAAATGGATTGTACTTATAAGTTATGTTCTGATGTCTGGTTTGAAAATTAGGAAAAATATCAGAAATGAGGATACCCTCAAAAAAAAGATTCAAAGTAAAATAGCGATTGATCGTAATGTGGCTGCAACTTACACGCTGATGAGACGCTATTCGGGTGTAGCCTGATTTTTTTTTCTCTATGGGTGACAAGATATATGTATCTTCTAGGGATAGAAAAAGACTTGTAAAAAATAGTGAAAGCTATTCTTGAATATTTGCCTCGTCTATAGTTTAGCCATTTAAAAAGAAAAAAAAATCGCTGAACTATAAAAAATAACCACTGAACCACTCCCTGGTTTGTGAACTAAATAAAAAATCCTTAACCATGCGTTATTTTTGTAAATTTAAAATACTAACTAGGCTCGATCCCATGACTTCCTAATTTATAAACCTATGCCTAAGCCCGCAAAACCATTTCGACTAACTGTTCCTTAGAATATTTGAATCTCCGAACGAGAGAGTCCCTGAAAATCATCTCCGTGAGCGCAACCAGGGATAGAATATAGAGAGACTCTCATCTATATTTGTGTTCACCCGGGTAAAAAAATACATGTTTAAAAACAAAAACAGGATATATATTTTTTCACCCAGGCAATGTTTTTTTTGACACTCTGTTTGTAAATTACGCCATTATGCACCAATTATAAAAAAATACTTTTACGCACTACATTGGCGCATCATGGCGTCTATATTACAAACCTCGTATCAAAAAATATTTTAAGTAACTCGTACGTGAAAAAGGTGATTTTTCCATGACTTTGAAAGTGTTATACTCGTTACCCGGTCGTTCTCGACTGACCTTCGGCTCGTTCCTCGACTCCTAGTGACTCGTATTGACAGCTGTCATTATTATTTTTTTTTACATATATATATTTTTTTAAAATTATATTAGCTTTTTTTTATTTATTTATGAATTAATGATATTTAATTATTTTTGTATATCAATAAGACAAAATAAATTATGTTTATGGGTTATATAAATCTTATGAGCTTGGTCAGCTCTCCTGGCTATCCAGCTAGCTGCATTAGTAATCGATTGTTTTGTCTCTTTCGCTATCTCGTTGCTGCAGCTAAAAATTTTTTACAGTGCAATAAAAAAGAAATTTGTTTTACAAAATATTGTTGATAATATTATCAATTGAATATTAATTTAATAATTTATTTTAAAAATTATTGTTTTAAAGCAGTTTTTTAAAGTATCTAGCTCTTGGCCAGAAACGATCGTTTCTCTTCCAAAGATGTTGTTTTTTTTGTAAGTTTCGGTCTTTTATTCATAGACGATCATCTCTCTTTTAGAGATGCAGATTTTTTTCAAAGTTCGAGTCTTTTGAAGTGGTTTTTGGAAAATTAAAAGGGAAGCTATAAATTTTCTTGATAATTTGTATGAATTTAGAACTTCATGCTGTTGTTATGAGTAGAGGAACTGAACAAGTAGGAGAGAGCGATGAAATAAGTGAAATAAGAGGCATATAAATTGTATGGTAAGGGAACGGCGTTGCCATTATCGCTCAAGATCGTCGTTGCTGTAGGAAACGTCACTTCCACCGTATACATATATAAAATACATATATAGGATATATATTTTCAAAGATATAAAATATGAGGGTGATGAATTGGTAAGGAAAAATCTTTAAAAGAATTTTAAGGGTAGTAAAAAAAATAAAAACCCTGAAATTGATGTTGTTTGACTACCTGAGGCAGTTCCCCTATATTCTTCGGGATTATTTATCTTCCGGCCTTCGTACACTGGCGACTTGTAATATAAGATGAGGGTCTAGGATTTTTTTATTCGATAAAAAACTGGTATTTTCAATATTTTTTAATTCTATGGTCTGCTGAATAATGTAACTTATGATCAATATCAATGCGACTTGGAAACGTTTACATTTCGTATTTCTTTTTCTCCTGAAATTAAAAACAGAAAACAATTTTTCAAATCCAAATTTATAAAACTGTTATTTTTGTAACTTTTAAATAAATTAGTTTTCCTTATATATGCGTTTCGAGTAGACTTTTCGAGTCCTGTTCTCAGCATTTCTCAACACGGCCCGAACAGAAAAATCTCAGTCTTAAACGAGCTTCGAGTCTTAAAACGCGCTTCATTGAACTTAAACTGTCTTGTGAGATCTTAAATGAACTTCCATTAGCTTCTCAAATAAAATCACAAGTTTTTCCGAGGTCCCCAAACTCTTCTAAAGGCTTGAATTAAAAGACTTCGAAAGCATTCAAATCTCAGTCTTTCAGACGCTCGATTTGAAAGACTTCAAAAGCGTTCACATTTCTCAGTCTTTCAAAAGCTTGATTTAAAAGACTTCAAAAGGGTTCAAATTCTCAGTCTTTTAGAAGCGTGATTTAAAAGACTTCAAAAGCGTTCACATTTTTCAGTCTTTTAGAAGCTTGATTTAAAAGACTTCAAAAGTTTTTAGGTTTAAAAAAAAAAAAAAATTCAGTAAATACGATTTCGAAAGCTTGTAGTCTTAAAATTGAAGGCTTTAAAACTGATTTCAATGAAAATTTTATTTGGGAAGCTAATGGAAGTTCGTTTAAGATCTCACAACACAGTTTAAGTTCAATAAAGCGTGATTTAAGACTGAGATTTTTCTGTTCGGGACTTAGAAAAAATTCAAACTGCCTGATATAAAATTGTTAAGATTTTTATCATTTTGTATATTAAAAAACTATATTTCGCGGATTTTAATTAATATGTAGCTGTTATCATTTATTAATTGATGTTATCGGTTAATTTTTTTTTATTTATATATTTTTTGAAAAAAAAAAATTCAAGTTTGATTGCTTGTAGTGTATTTAATTTTACAATTCACTCTAAATATTTATTCAAGTTTTCATGTTATAAAATTTTTTAAAATAACAAAAATTAGAAACTCAAAGTCTAAGTAGTAAATATATTCACTTATTTTCAATTGATGATGTGGTTGAGTGGTCAACCTATCCGACTTCCACCCAAGAAACCTGTGATCGATCCCGTGCAGATTTTTTTTTTTTGGAAAAATTTTACAAATTTGAAAAAAAAAAAAAAATGAAAGACTCCGAAGTCTTTAATTTAAAGACTTCGGATTTAAGAGTTCGAAAGCCTGAGGTCTTCCATTGAAAGACTTCAGAAGCTCGAAGTCTTTCATTTTAAGACTTTATATTTAAGAGTTCGAAAGCCTGAGGTCTTCCATAGAAAGACTTTGCAAGCCCGAAGTCTTTCATAGGAAGTCTTCCGAAGACTTCCTAGTTGGACAAATGAAGCGCGTTTTAAGACTTCAAAGGATTTTAAGTTCGTTTAAGACTGAGATTTTTCTGTTCGGGGGGATAAAAAATTAAGACTTGTAAAAAATCACTAAAGCGGTTCTTAACTATTTGCCTTGTCTATAGTTAAGCCACTCAAAAAAAAAAAAAAAAAAATTTTAAATCAATCAACTTTAAAAAAAACTGCTTATAAGTGGAGTCCACGATTTGTAGACTTTAAACAAAGCTTTAACGAAACAGCCTTTTTTTTTGTAAATTTGAAATGCTATTTGAGTTTGGTCCCAAATCCCTTCTTCCAAACTTCTTAATTCCTAAAAGTATGCCTTAACCCGTAAGAACAATCTGATTAAGTGTTATATCAAAACAAATGTATATTTATATTGATAAAAATTAATATGAGTTCCCGTGATGAACGAGAGAGTGTCTGGAAATCATCCTTCTAAGCGCCACCAGGGATAAAATAGAGAAACTCTCATGGTTTTTTGTCAGAGAATGTGTATAGAGAATCTCTACGAGCAAAACGACCATTTCAGGGGCCAGGGGCCATAGAATTTTAGGAACTACGTTTTTTGAGCCTAATTTGAAGTCATTCCGTTGATTCTAACTAAAGTTATACCTTGCCTTAACTCTATATAATGTTATAAACAATTGCGTAGAAACTTTAATAATGAACTTTTTCGAAATTTTTTTTTCTAAAATTCAAAGAAGACTACGCTTCAATTTGTACCACCAATCTCGGAATTCGTATTTCAAAAATGACGACGGAAAAAATAATTTTTTAAATAGACAATTGGCGAGAGTAGGAGATGCACTTAAAAAATCTGAGCACTTAAAAAAAACTTAGTTTATTTTCTAGACTTAGAAGAAAAAATTTATTTTATTTTTAAGGAATTTTAATTTCTTATTGTTTTCGCTTTTCTTCTGGACCCCCCCCCCTCCATCCATGGTAGACACCACCCCTAAAAAATTTTCTAAGTCCCTTAATCTCATCCAATACGATATATATGGAAAATAACAGCAAATAAAGAGGAAAATATAGGAAAATATCGAGAAAAAAACAATAAATATGGAAAAATATCAGTAAATATAAAGGAAAATATAGTAAAGTGACTGAATATAAAGAAAAAAACGATAAATATGGGAAAATCAGTATTTATAAAGGAAAATATTAAAGGAAAATCAGTAAATATAAGGTAAAATATAGAAACTCGACTGAATATAAAGAAAAAAAAAACGATAAACATGAGTAAATATCAGTAAATATTAAGGAAAATATTAAAGAAAAATCAGTAAATATAAAGTAAAATATAGAAAGTTGACTGAATATAAAGAAAAAAAAACGATAAATATGGGAAAATATCAGTAAATATAAAGGAAAATATAGAAACTTCACTGAATATAAAGAAAAAAACAATAAATATGGGAAAATAAAAAGAAGAAAGTGATTCCGGACATGAAGATGACCCATTAGAAGGAACAAGCAAAATGAATGAAAATCAAATAAATTTTAGTTGTAACAAGAATCATTGTAACGATGGAAAATGAAATAAAATTGTAGTCACGAATTTCGATAAATATTAAAAAAGAAATTAAAATTCCCCCCGCAGGGAAGGCATAATTGCTTCAGCAACTGTTTGATCATTTTTTTGGACTTAGTAGATATATCGAAGGATCATATAAATTATAAAAAATATAATTGCGAAGGAATAGATAATATTAAAGTAATTTTTATTACATACGCATGTGCGGTAGATTCAGCAAAAGATGATATAAATTTCTCCAGATTTTATACTACTTTACCTTTGTAAAACTAGTCAAAAAATAAAATAGCCACTACGAATATGGCAAAAGGTTATAATCGGAGAGCCTCTCCGCAGGACTTCTTGGGCCTGAATTACGATACTCCCGTAATTTGTATCAATTTTTCGGTGGTAAAATCGTTTAAAACGTTAGATCCCGAGATAAAAATTTTTCAGTCTTTGAACTATCTCTGAGTTTCTGAAGAATATCTGAATAATAATCAAAACAAAATCACAGATTTATGTACCTCGAAAAGCCTCAATTTTTGATGTATAAACATCTTTATAACCATATTTATCAAACAATTGGTTATAAAGAGCATGCAATTGCAAAAATAAATAACATTTCAATAAGTTATTTATTTAATTGCTTTTTTTTTCCTAGCTTTTTCACCTAGTTAATTCATCTAAAATTACATAAATAATTTTTTTTAATAGACAAACGGTTACGGGAGTTTAAATATTGTTTGACTAATTATTTATCTATAGATTATAATCACAACTGTATATTTCTAGCCATTGAAGTTTTTAAAATACATTTTTAAGAAATATAGTTAATAATTATTTAATAAAAAAATACTAATAGAGAAGATGGAGTTGCTGAAAAACAAGTACTCGTAGAATTATTATTTCAAAAATTATTCAATAAATTACATTTGCTTTTCTGGACATTTGCATTTGATAAATACATGTGAGATTGCATGAATTTTTTTTTTCAATAAATCATATTTAAATCGCTTCGGAAATGAGTGCAAATAAAAAAATGACAATAACTTGTTTAATTAATGTTCAAAAAATTATCAAATCAATTGCATCTTTTTTCTTGCCATTTGTTTTTTCAAAATCCATTTAAGTTTACATGAATTACTTTTTTGAAGAACAAATGACTAATAGAAAATATGGAGTTGCTTGTAGAAATATTATTTAAAATATTGTTCAATCAATTGCATCTTTGGCCATTTGTTTATGGTAAATAAACAAATAAAATATCTAAATTGAACTTAGCTAAAGAAAAAGGATGAAAAAAAAGACATCTAACTATAGAATCAATAAAAAAAAAATTATTTAAACAACTGAATTGATCTTCCTATAATCATTTATTTATTAGAAATGCATTGAAAATTACATAGAATAATTTTTTAAATAAACAAATGGTTACAGAAAAAGAGGCAAAATGCAATAAAAAATGGACAATTACTTTTACAACTACTGTTTAAAAAATTATTCGATCAATTGCATTTGTCTTCTTAAAGTCATTTGTTGATTTAAAATATATTAAAAATTATCTAAATTAATCATTCGAATAAACAAACAGCTACGAAATATGATGCAAATAGAAAAAAAAACAACTAACTATAAAAATATTCTTTAAAAATTTATTTAAAAAAATGCATCTGTTTTTCTAGCTGTTTCTTGTGTAATGCATTCAAAATTACCTAAATTAATTAGATTCATAAAAAAATACTTGAAAAATAATTATTCAAAAATTTATTTATGCAATTAGATCTATCTTTCTAGATAATCAATAGTTAAAAATAAATCTCCAATAAATAATTAATAATTCTTAAATCAACGATTGGCTATGGATGAATACATAATTTCAAAAATAGACTATTATTTATGCAATTACTCTTTAATTAATTATACAATCAATGGAATTCTTCATTTTAGCTATTTTTACCTTATGAATTTATCTAAAATTACATGAATTATTTTTTTCAATAAACAAATAGTTCCGAAAGAAGATATAATCGTTTAGTTATTGTTGAAAAACTTATTTATTTAATTACAGCTGCCGGTAGACCTTAAATTTAATGAATTTCGAATAAATGATTAATAATTTTTGAATGGACAAATGACTGAGGGAGAAAATGGATTTGTTGAAAAAAAACAAGCACTTGCCTAAATATTGTTCAAAAATCATATAATTATAATAATAATATATTTGTTCTTGAAAAATTCAGTACAGAAGAAAATGTAAAAAAAAAAATAAACTATTATTGGTGCAATTACTCTTTAAAAAATTATTTAAACAACTGCATCTATCTTCCTAGCTATTTGTTATAATTATAAATAGCTACAAACAACGTTGCAAATTAAAAAAAGACAATTACTAATACAATTACTCTTGAACGAATTATTTAAACAATTGCATCTTTTTTATAATCCATTTGTTCTTGATAAATGCATTCGATTGTTGTATAATAGTTATTAATTAATTAATATTATCAATAAATAATAATCAATATTATTAAAAAAAATAATGAGGATTAGTAATAAATAATAATTAATATATTATCTTGTTATATGTATCAAAAATTTCTAAATTTCGAAACCGGAAGCAGAGTATTAAAAAACAATACTTTACAATACTCTGTTCTTCATTGCGATCAAAAGTATTTAAATAATATAAATATATGTTGGTTTGCCACGCACTTTATGTATAGCACCAAAAAAAAAAAAAAAAATTTTTTCAGATAGAACATTTAAAAAAAAAAGCAGTTAGCAAAATTTGAGAGAGTTGGAATAAGTTTACGGTTTAATCAACCGCGGCAGCATACCATGGTGGCATTTAAAAAAAAAAAAAACTTGTGCGTGTTGCGAGTACGCGCGGGGGAAGTGAAACTTCTTTTGGAGAGAGTGTTCTACGTAGTATACTAGTATAATCTTATTTCAGTTATGCGCATGCCTATTTCTTTTTTCTTTTCCTCAAACTATACTCATGAAGACTAGAGACTAGAGACTAGTCTTCATGGGACTAGATGTCTCTAGCAAGAAGACTAGAAACCAGGAGAATCAACTTCGATGGAAGGGGTAAATATTTTTGGCTTGATATACGTCGTAAATGTAGAGTGCGCCACTTTAGTTATTCAATTGCGCACTACGTAATGCGCTGTTTGTTTATTTCCACACCCCTCAGCCGGCCTTTTTGAAAAATGCATTGAAAATAAATAATTAATAATTTTTTTTAATGAATACGAGAAGATGCAAAATTATTGATTTTGAATGTCATTTTCAAAGATCAAAAGACTAGAGAGACAAAAACAATTAGATAAATAATTTTTTGAAGAATTATTCTACAAGTACTTGTACAGCTTTTTTCCAATGCATTTGGAAAAAGATAATTTATTAAACAATTATTGCTAGGTGGAATATTTTTTTTTAAATAAACAAATAGCTTACGAATAAGATGGACTTAAAAACAGATAATTATTGTTAAATGAAAAGCAATTATTATTTAATAAATTATCTTATTTTAAGTAGATCTCTTTTCTTAGCCAGTTGTTTATTTAAAAAAAATTTCACTTGTTTATTTGATGAAATATTCAATGTATCAAAAAAAATATTTTACCCAGCAATCATTATTTAATAAATTTTTTTTCTTTGATTACATCTCATTCTTTAGCTATAAATTATTTATTTTCAATGCATTTTTTAAAAAGGCCGGCTAAGGGGTGTGGAAATAAACAAACAGCGCATTACGTAGTTCATTACGCATTTCTCGTTGCCTGTTGCGTTGCCTATGCTATATGTATACTATGTTTCATTTCTTGTTGCATGTTGCGTTGCCTATGCTATATGTATACTGTGTTTCATTTCTTGTTGCATGTTGCGTTGCCTATGCTATATGTATACTGTGTTTCATTTCTTGTTGCATGTTGCGTTGCCTATGCTATATGTATACTGTGTTTCATTTCTTGTTGCATGTTGCGTTGCCTATGCTATATGTATACTGTGTTTCATTTCTTGTTGCATGTTGCGTTGCCTATGCTATATGTATACTGTGTTTCATTTCTCGTTGTATATTGCGTTGCCTGTTGCGTTGTCTATGTATACTGTGTTTCAATCTCCGTCCCTGACTTCCGTCCCCGATTTTCGTGACGAATTTTTTTTCCACCTACTCTCCAAAAAGAAGTTTCACTTCAAAAATTATTAATTATTTATTTTCAATGCATTTCTTTCACTAAAATCTTCACCTGGAGCTCCAGGTGAACGCCATCTATTGAAATATAGAACACCATCTGTCAGCACATTTGTAAAGTATAATTTTCTGAAAAAAAATAGTTGAACATTGGCGTCAACTCAATTATGGATTTGTTATGATTAAATTGTTAGGTTAATCGTTGTTAAATGACAACCGAAAATAATAACAAATAAATAATTGAGTTGACGCCAATGTTCAGACATATTTTTTCAGAAAATTCTACTTTATAAATGTGCTGACAGATGACGTTCTATACTCCAACAGATGGCACTCACCTGGAGCTCTAAGTGAAGATTTTGATGAAAGAAAGCACCTATTAATAACAACAAATTTATTTAGGTTCGCTTGTTTGTTTTGGTGGCAGTTCCCAATTTCGCCACTAGATGGCGACGTTTTATACAAATGGATAAAACATTATGTTTTATACATTAACAACCCTGTGTATACTATGTTTCATTTCTTGTTGCATGTTGCGTTGCCTATGCTATATGTATACTGTGTTTCATTTCTCGTTGCCTGTTGCGTTGCCTATGCTATATGTATACTGTGTTTCATTTCTCGTTGCATGTTGCGTTGCCTATGCTATATGTATACTGTGTTTCATTTCTCGTTGTATATTGCGTTGCCTGTTGCGTTGTCTATGTATGCTGTGTTTCAATCTCCGTCCCCGACTTCCGTCCCCAACTCCCGACTCCCGTCCCCAACTTCCGTCCCCGATTTTCGTGACGAATTTTTTTTTCACCTACCCTCCAAAAAGAAGTTTCACTTCAAAAAGAAAATTAAAAAAATTGAAATTTTGTGAATTCTGGACTCAAGGCCTTAACTATTAAAAAAATTTCATTGAGTCCAAATGTTTTTAAATTTTAAATTTTTTCTCAATTTTTTTTTTTTGTGCCAAAAAAGTGCCACCTTAAACAAATCGGGATATCTTACATTTTCAAAACTATTTTCGCGCCAAAGATGTTTACACATAATCAACCCGTGAGTCTAGAATGGCTCACAAAGTTTTTTAGTATTTCTTTTTTTTTTAAACAATTTAGATTCAACTACATGTATCGAAAATAAAATTTCTTCGTTAGTTTTTATTGTAAATTAATTAATGGCAAAACAAGTTAAATTACGAACTGACTGAAATTTCGAATACTTGACGCTTTTTTTTGTACAAAATACTCGTTTTTTGTTTTTTGTTAGATATCACATCTTTCTGTAAAGTTTTTTTGTAACATACACAATTCATATATCATCAAGTTTAATATTTATTTATAATATTTTGCAATATATTTGTATATCTGGAGTGCAGCCAACAGAAATGAGCAAGAGAGAAAAGAAAAAAAAGAAAATTTATAATCTTATACTGCACTACCAACTTAACAAAATCAGAAATCGGGATTTTCAGCTAAAAACGCAAAACTGTTAATTTACCCAAGTAGAAATTCAGATAGAGATCAGATCAGGTTCGGATCAGGGTAACTTGATTTCAAATCCAGCCCGGATCAGGCATCTGAATCTGAATCGGATCCAGATGTAATGTTTTTTTGTAGGGTTCGGATCAGAATTGGATCCAGATGTAATGTTTTTTCGTAGGGTTTGGATCAAGATTGGATCCGGCTTCCTTGACGCTATCTTCAGGATAGCATAAAGATACATGATCCAGATTACATCAAGATACTGAATCCAATCCTGATCAGGATACATGATCCAAAACGGATCACAACAATGGATCCAATCTTGATCAAGATACTGGATCTAATCCTGATCAAGATAGATGAACCAAAATGGGCCGAATTTCCAAATCGAAAAAAAAATTTCGACATTTTAATTAGTATTGATTTGTAGTTTCTTTATGGATTTGGTCTACGTATATAATTAATGAAACAAAAAAGCCTAAACTAAATTAAACTAATCATGTATGCCCCTACGACTGCAAGATTTCTAAACTGACGGATTTCACGCTCGGCCATGGCCACAAACGAATGATCGGGAGAATTTTTGTGGTATCATAAGTTTCACCCAGTACAATAATTATATTAATCAAATCAATGTCAATGTAAGAGTATAAATAAAAATGAATAGATTTTATGAACTAAAATTTGGCAGAATTCATGATACATTGTATAAAATGAATCATTTATTTTTTTGTACGATTTTCTTGATCCGGATGACATCAAGAAAACACTATTAAATCCTGAATAGAATACCTAGATTAAGGCCTGGCCAGGATTTGATCAGGCATCCCTATTCAGGATTTGATAGTGTTTACTTGATGTTATCCGGATCAAGAAAAATGTAGAATGAAAAAAAAAAAGTCAAGTATTTTTTACTTGATTAAGCCCTGGTCGGGATTTGATCAAGTATCTCTATTCAGCATTCGATAGTGTTTACTTGATGTTATCCGGATCAAAAAAAATGAAGATTGAAAACAAAAAATGTCAAGTATTTTTTACCTGATCGAGCCCTGGTCAGGATTTGATCAGGATATCTCGATTCAGGATTTGATGATATTTACTTGATCCTATTCAGATCAGGATGTCATAGATCCGTATTCAGGCTACCACTAAACAATTTCTCCTCGGTTAATTGTTCAATTAAAAAAAATATATGCTACTAAAAAATCTAATTTTTTTTTAAAAATAAAGCTTGACATCGATTTATGGGATCATTACAAAACCCCGTATTTTTGAATTGATTCCATCATATTTTAATTAATGTTGAAAAATTGGGGACGGAAGGGGTCTCCAATGTGTTGTGTATAATAAGGCACGGTAGTTACTCTTACACACACATATAAATTTCCTTTCTCATACTTGACTCGAGGCACTACTGTGCCTCTTGATGTGACTTTCTCAATAATACAATATTATAAATTCAATAATTATAAATATATTTTTTTGAAGTATACTAGTCGATCTTCATTTTGGTTCTAAAAAAAATTAAGACTAACCATATTGTATGAATAAATTTAATAACGATATATTGTACAATGACAATAATAGTTTTCTTTCTTAAACTAGCCCATCAATGTCTGTTTTTTTTTTTTTAAATATAATATTGAAAAACAATATTAAAAATGAATTATTATTGTATAATGATACAATGAATTATGTTTTAAATTTAGCAGATATTATTTGACATGCAACAATAATAAAATTACAATAATAAGGTATACATAATAATATATCAATAGACTCGGTAGAGCCTCGACTCATTTTTTCCCAGCGCGAGACTTACCGGGTATATAATGTAAATAGGTTGCATGGGTATGACGTCACGAATTTTTATTTGCTTAATAACTCTCTTAATATTTATTATAAATGAGAACTAAAATTACTTTCCTCATTAATGTCGATATTTCCCTATCCAATAAGCCTAATCTTGAATTTTTCCGATGTATGGTTAAAAAGATATAATATTCCGAATAAGCCAGGTACAAGATTTGACTAAAAAATAAATTCAGTAAAATTGTCGAGTTTCTGCATTTTTTCTCTCTTTTACGTTCATCGTGTCACTCTACAAACGAAAATCTCAAATTTGTAAGTATTCATACAATACAATTGTTTGTAAATTCAAATTAGTAATTGTCAAAAAAACCGCCTCATTTTTTTAATCCAGAATAAAGCAAATTAAAAAGGTTGCATTCAATCAACAATAGTTAACTTTATTCAAATAAATTTTGACACTTTTATTTCGCTGCTTTCGTTTTCGAAAACTTTGAATAAAAAAGTACGAATTCTGGTGATCTACAATTCTGCAATAAAGGGAAAAAATGAGTCCTTTTTGTATATAAAAATTCGATATTTTTGTTTTGTTTTTATATTTTATTATTACTATATTGTAGTTATTATATATTCATTTTTTTTTATTATATAACTAAATAAAAAAAAAGTTACATTAATCTGTTGAGAACACTCAACTGCACTCAACACAATTAATTATTAATAATGATAAACAATTTAATAATATATATTTTTTTTCTATAACCAATAATTCTGACAGCTGAACTCTATATATACCATATAACTTACTATATACCTATTTATACAACAGTATAAAGACTAGAGACCAGGAGAATCAACTATGTACATCGGCGATGGGACAATAACACGGCGCAACGGGAGAATCCAAGTTAACCCGGGGAATTTCGGGAAGGTGTGCTCGTTGTGATGGCTTGTCAATCACCGGTTTGTGAGGAGGCTACAGTCGTTCACTTCCCCGTTAATTATATATTAAAATTTTATCCGTTAAGAGTATTCTTACTCTGACTAAGCTTTCATAGTTCAGGTAGTATATTCTGAAATAAGGAATAGGAAGGTAAGGTGTGTGCCTGACGTCTTTGAGTGTCAGGGAGTTTACGACCATAGGTAACTAATCAAATAAGTCAGATTTCTCGCGAAGCTTACGAGCCTGTTTTCATTTTGGCCTGAGATTTCCGACGAATCTCAGGTGATTAGTTATCAAGGTGAAATTAAACAAGTTTCTTTTGTTCTTCTTCTCTCAGCCAGAGACACTCAGAACAAAAGTTTGCGTAGACTTCAAATGACTCGATTGAAACAAGCGTCCTAGCTGTTTCTGGCCATCCTACATCTGCGCGTTTGTCAAGTAGTGCAACACGTTGAGCATCGTACTTGGGGCATCTAAGAAGGAAGTGTTCTACATCGTCGCGGCTCACTCCGTCACAATCACAGGGCTCCGTGGGCCTAAGTTCAAATCTGCTTAGGTAAGCATTGAAGTTCCCGTGGCCGGTGAGAACCTGTGTTATGAAAGAATTAGTCGTAAACGATGTACAACCTAAGCGGTCTGTAATGGATTTGAAAAAGAGACGGGTTGTTGTTCCGTGTGGTGCTGCTTTATATTCTCCATCTCAGGCTTTGATGGCGAAGGGACAATATATGTCGTAAAACAAGCATGTGTAAATGTGGCTATAGAGGCGCTGGCCTCGTATCGGCTAACCAAAACCAGCCAATCAGGGCCCACACTAATAAAAAAATATTAAACTGTAAAAATTTCTTTGCTTTTGTGTTGTTAGCAATTTTTTTGTGACGTTTTAATATTAAAAAAAAATTTATGTATCCAATATTTTGGAGTAATTTTTTTGACAGATGAAATGGTTATGTTTTGCTCAAATAAATCTGTGCATTAATAATTTAAATTAAATACATGTGTGCATGTGTGAGTGGTTCGAGGTCGACATCAGCGCTGAAACGGCATGTTTATGAAACCTCCTTCTATAGAGAAATGTACGACGTTTTTGGTCTCATTTGGCTAGCCGTCCACTCCATAGAGTTGACTCTCCTGGTCTCTAGTCTTCATATACAACAGTTACCGACGGCAGGCTGCGATCAGCTGCGATGATACACGTATACTATATGTATATGTATGTATTTGTCCATCAACGCAATATAAAAATAATTTGATCATTAGTCAATGGCGTTGGCGCAAGATCCGTTATTCTTCCGGATATGACGCTTTTTTTTGAGATTCTCATTTTACTTCATACCAATCACAATACCCATACCCGCCCCTAAAGATGTTTACACATCAAAAGTTATTTAAAAAATTATTCGAACAAAAAATATTATAAACAATTGTATAAAACCTTTAATAATAAACTTTTTTTCAAATTTTTTTTTCTATAAAATGAAGGAGAATTTGCTCGAAATAAAGTACCTATAGGATTATTGTCTTAAAAATTATTCATGCAATTACATCTGTCTTCCGAAGCCATTAGGTATTTGGAAATGCGTTTAAAATTATTAATTCGTCATTTTCTAATAAATAACTGTCTAAAAGACGAGATGCATTGAAAAAAGACCAATACTTGTAAAATTATTATTCCGAAAATTATGTATGCAACTGCATTTGTTTTTCTGGCCTGAATTTGACTTCTGGTTTTTTGACAATTGCATCAAAAATTGAAAAGATTAATTTTTCAAATAAACGAATGGCTACAAAAAAAGATGTGATTAAAAAGTCAATTACTTGTTTAGTTATTGCTTAAAAAATTATTCAATCCATTACATAAAGCGTGTTTTCGTATATATTGCAGAAAAAAAAAATTTGTTCATTATTAAAGATTCTACGCAATTATTTAAAGCATTTTTTGTTTCAATAATTTTTTTTTGTCGTTATTTTTGAGGTACAAATTCTAATCTTGGTGGAAGATTACATTAGAATTATTCTGCACCTGTAGCATTTTTTTTTTTCTCCGAAGTTGTTTTAATAAAAAATTCATATATTTAACCCTTTATGACCCTTCGAGGTACAAGTTAAAGCAATGGCTGTACAAATTATAGTAAAATTCAAAACGCTTGTAAAATGCATTCCAGAAAAATTTTCTAGGACACTTGCGGGCTAACTTTATATAGCTGATTTCAACGAGATATAGTTTTTTTTATTTTTCTAAAATTCGTTTTTTTTTTTTTTTTGTTCGAATTACGTAGAGTTGAGAGTTAATAAGGCAAGCTATAACTTTTGTTAGAATCAACGGAATGACTTCAAATTAGGCTCAAAAAACGTGGTTGTTGAAATTCTATTGCCCCTTAAGGGATAGATTTGGATTCTAATATTCAATTTTTTTCTATTCTTCGAAAAAAAAATGACAAAAATATTTCAAAAATTCTATTTTTTATTATTTTATGAAAAACATAATTTTTTTTGAAATGTCTCAAATAAAAGTTGTAGAACTTTACCACACATGCTTTTCAAATCCTATACGGAGTATCTATGACGATTTTTTTAAAAGTTAGAGCTTTTTTAAAAAATTATTAGAAAACTAGGCAAGCTATAACTTTTGATAAAATTGTAATAAAGACTTAGGCTTTACCAACGCGGCTATTGAAACTCCATCGCCCCTTGAAAAGTTAAAGAAAAAAAAGCACTTGGCGAAGTCGAAATGGATAAAACGCTTTGTAATATAATATTAACTTAAAAACATGAGCAAAAAATGTATTTTATGTTAAAATACAACGTTTTTCTTTTTTCGAATTTGATAGGAACTTGATAAGTATCGGAACTATGGTTCTCTGGAACTATTTTGCTATGAAACTTTTTTTTTTTCGGCGACCATATTTCATATAAGAGTAGAGCAGAGCAGTACCTTTCCAGTATACTTTTCCGAGTTCGTTATTGTTGGAAAATATAGATTTAACGAAATACAGGTACGACATATGCACGTACGTGCCTTAGTAACCAAAAAGCATGCCACCTGAAACGAAACAAAAAATAAAGAGAAGAGTTAGAACGAAAAAGTGAAAGTTTTAAGGCCAACTCACACAGTTACATGGTTAAAATGATTGCGAATATAAGATAGTTTATCAAAAAAAAGAGTCAAAGATGGTTAAAATTCACCTGCAATTACGTTGGAAAGAAGAAGTATAGCCTGAGTATAAGGACTGTCCTTGTTCACCGTGATAGGTATACCTATCTCATTTATCTTCTTTTTTTTCTCATACAGATATAAATGCAGTCTTCACCTAAAACTCTCCGGGCCAATCACCTCAAAATAAGCCAAGCAGGTTTTGGTGCATCGCAATTATTAATATAAGAACAGAAAACATCATATAATGAGATAGAAAGAATCGAGGAATAAAGTTGCTCTTGTTTTTTTATTACTTTTTTTTATACCTGCCAACTTACCTTCAAGAAGCAAACCGAAAAAAGAGAAAAGAAAAACCAACGAAAAATATGATGATAAACGCGTCTATCGACACAGTTATTTTTTTTTTGCCCCAAAATGAAAAAAAAATTTACAGATCTTTTTCATTTCATTATTAGAAAAAATATCACAAACATGTGTTGTTTCTTTCTTCAATGATGTTTGCTCCTTTATCCCTTTGAAGTTTTTTTTTAATGTTTTAAGATATTTTTTGAATTTTACTGATCAAGTTACACTACGACTAAAAAGTGTTATAAAATATATTGCAGAC
The DNA here is from genome assembly GCA_011426435.1 of Lysiphlebus fabarum. Lineage (NCBI taxonomy): Eukaryota > Metazoa > Arthropoda > Insecta > Hymenoptera > Braconidae > Lysiphlebus > Lysiphlebus fabarum. The sequence goes on along the minus strand of WSYQ01000189.1, from coordinate 187,702 downwards.
AAAATAATGATTCAAAGACTACAAAAATACTATTCTTCTTCTGTATATATATTCAAGTTTTAGAAAGTGGCCTTGTAAATTGTTACTAATTGTCATGAGAAGTTTTGAAATGGGTTTAAGCTAAAACAATAATAATAATAATAATAATAATAAAAATAATAATAATAATAATAATAATAATAATAATAACTGAACGTAATTTCTTTTGTCTCATGGCTCTTCCAGCGAAGAAAGTCCCTACAAACTGAATATCAAGCAATAAGCAAATGATAATTAATTAAACAATATACCCGCGCCGTTATTTATTCTTTCGATTATGCTAGTGAACAGGGTAGTTACCCTAACAAACAAATGAATAGCATTTTGGCCGATTAGGACTCATGGTTAATCCAGAGACACATCCAAACATGCTTACGAAATATTTCAATATAGGTCTACTTACCTCAGTGGCTGAAACGCAAGAGCGTCTGCTCAGGCCAAAAGCCCGGAGACAAGAGAGCAATCATGTTGCCGGATAGTTTCAGGTTTCCTGACGCAACATTGAATGAATTATGCAACATTGATGATCGAGCAATATTCACACAGAAGTATGTTAAACACTTACATGTTTTCTTTCATTGAAGCTCAATTTGATGAATTGATTTGTTTAGAAAATAACAAGTATTGTTGTTATTAATATATTTATTTAAAATCCAATTATGAATATAAATAATTTATGTATTATATTTATAAAAATATATAAATAAATATGTTTATTTAAATAAATAACAAGTGATTTTTGTTAGACAAATCTTGAGCAGTGTTTGAAAAGTGAATCTAATCCACCATAAATAAGCATATAAAACATAAAAATTTGAGCCCCTGATAAATCACGTGGGTTTCATTCGTTTTATCCATTTTTATACGTTTCATCCATGATTAACTGTCAAAAACTCAAAATTTTACAATATGCACATCCCTGTGTTAGAGTATAGGCTGTTGAGGCTCACGGAATGGAGCAAGTATATAATGTCGCCGAGGATGGAGCTCGCATTCGCATGGTTTCATGTTCACGTGTTGTTTTTGTTTACATTTTTGAATGGATTTGTTACAATTGTTAATGTACATGATAAATTCACAAGTAAAAATATAATTATTTAATAATTAATGCAACAGTTTTTAGTATCATCAACAAAAAATTGATCAATTTAATATCAATAAGTCATACATTAATTTATAAGTAAGTTCTTTAATTTTATATAATACAAAATAAAAATATACCCCAGTTGAAATTTTTTAGTCCGGCTGAGTCTTTAGCATCCTACTCAGTCCTAAACGCAGGCTAATTGTAATTTATCGACTTTGACAGTCTTTCTTTAAAGACAATCATCTTTTATCGTCTTTTAAAAATGTTTAATTTTATTCTTCTATCTCTTTTTATTTTTAATAATTTTTAAAGCAGGCTTCTTTAAACCGATCGTCCTTCTAAGTCTTATTTTAATTTCTATTTATTTTATAAGTCCCAGAAAAAACTTAGAAAAATTGGCTAAAGAAAAGGATGCATTCGCGAAAAAGATAATTACTTGTAAAAAAATTAGTTGAAAAATTATTTATGCAATCACATTTGTTTTTTTAGGCAATAGACAATTGAAAATACATTTTAAGTGATTAATTAATAATTTCTAAGTGAAAAATTAGCTAAGAAAAACGATGTATTTGCAAAAATTACTTATAAAGTACTTGTAAAAAATTTGTTTAAATAATTATTTATCTGAATGCATCTGATTTTATAGGAAATTGGATATTAAGAATTCATTAAAAATTAACAATTAATGATTTTTGAGAACACAATTGGTTAAGAAAAAAGATGTATTTGCAAAAAAGACAAGTACTCGAAGAATAATTGTTTTAAAAATTGTTTAACTAAATAAATTTATTTTTATTAAAAATTGGGTTTTAAAAATGTATTTAATAATATAAATTAATAATTTTTAAGTGAACAATTGGCTAAAGAAAAGGATGTAATTGCGAAAAATACAATTACTTGTAAAATAATTCTTTCAAAAATTATCTATGCAATTACATATATTTTTATAGCCAATTGACTGTTAAAAATGCATCTAAAATAATTTTAAATGTCTATTAGCTATAAAAACAAATGTAATTACATAAATAGATTTAAAATAATTGTATTAGAAATACTCGTATTTTTTGCAAATACATTTTTTTTCGTAGCCAATCGTCCATTTAAAAATTATTTATTAATAATTTTGAATGCATTTTTAATTGTCTTTTGGCTGAAAAAACAAATATCATTGCATAAATAATTTTTAAAACAGTTATTTTACAAGTACTTGTCTTATTGTGCTAATACATTCTTTTCTTTAGCCAATTGCTTACTTAAAAATTATTAATTTATATTATTAAATACATTTTTAAGGGATTTGGACGATTTTTTTGAGGGTAAAAAAGAGGGGATACGGCCTATCTCTTATACATTGGCCCAACAGCTATTACCAACTGCTAAAAACCAAAAAAACCTCTTTTTTTTTCAAAAAAACATCTATTTTATCTGTTTGTTATCGTATAATAAAATTAAATTAATAATTATTGATACATTTACTATCAATTTTCAATGTTTAAAAGCTTATTATTGGTAATTAAAAATATCATGAAAATCGTGCAACAGCGCAAAAAAAAAAAAGTATTGGCACACTTGTTTTATATGGTGTATTGTCGTGTTGGTGTATTTCTAATATGTGGTAGTGTATATACTGTATCTGTCAAAAGCATAATAAACATAAAGCATAAGAGTAGTATGAAACATGGAGCAAAATATAAATGGTGATGATAAAAATAACAAAATATATATGTGGAAAGTGTAAAATAAAATTTTGTTTTTTTTGTCATTATTTGCATGCTTTCTAATATTTTAACTTTTTATTTATTCATTATTTATTATTTTATTATTTTGAATTAATATTTGATTTAATTGTTGTAAATAAATGCATTTACACAGTTATTTTATGTAAGTCATATAATATGCCTTTAACAAGTTAACATTGACACTTTCAAACTTGCGCGCCACAAGATGGCGGAATATCTGATGTTGCCAAGTGTATATGACGTTTCAGCATAAGCCATGAAAGATAGTAAAATAAATGAATTTTTACATACTTTAATTATTAATTATAAAAAAACTAAGCTCCAAACCCCTTTGGTTTTTTTTTCATATGTTTTGTTTTGTCTTATTTTATAACCCAAAAGGTTTTTTGTCGCGATGTCATATTGTCGATCAGAGATATTGTGTTTTCATGAACTATTTATATTGACAAAATCGTATTCTCCATAAGAGCCCATGTTAAAAGTTGTCAACTTTAAAAATTAATAAAAAATTAACAAGCTTCCAAACAATTACCAAAAAATTACAGAAAATGTATTAGTATTTCAAGAATCTACTGTATAAATTTCATCTCATTCTCATATTTGGAAAAAAATCGTCCAAATCCCTTAATACTCAATTTTCAATGAAAATAAATTTATTTGGTTAAATAATTATTAAAACAATTAATCTACGAGTAATCATCTTTCATAAGCTGCATATAGGTATGGAAATTCTCCTAACTTTAAGTTAAATAAAATTTATCAAATTATCAGTTCGCTAAAACGGTCTCGCGTGAAAGTCCTCGGCATGGCAATCGGAGGTCCCGGGTTCGAATCCTCCTTGGAACCAAAAAATAAAATAGTTTTAATTTTCGGATATTTAAGGTTTAATTACAATTATTCATTAGCTAGCAATTATAATTAATAATCTATTTGAAAATATTAATTAATTATTTATTTTTTATTTATTTATTTAAAAAATAATGTTCAATTAGTTTATATTTTTGGTTTATCCAAGTAATTAGAAGGACGCATCAGGACGATCATCTTTATTTAAAGAAAGAATCGATTAAAAAATAGTAGGCTTATGCAGGACGATTGTCATTCAACGTCCAGCATTTATGTTGTTTTCTTTAGCCCGCATCGTCCTGGAACTTGCACAAATAAGGACGCTTGCGGGCTGAAGAGAGTTGCAGGACTAAAAAATTTCAACTGGAGTATGAATATAAACAATTAGGTATCATAATCTCTATTTGTTTGTATAGCTTTAATGTTGAAAACATAAATTATTATAATTACATTTACTACTACTTTATTTTTTCTTATTCTTTCTTTCAGAAGGAAACATTATGCAAAAAATTCTAAAAAAATAGATGCAGCTAAAAAAATATTTTCAACAGAAATTATTGTTTTTATTTAAGTCCCCATTATTCTTTAGCTGATTGTTTATTTAACAATTACATTTAGACATTTATTTATCAAGAAAATGAAAAAAAGCAGCTAAGAAAATATATGCACTCAGAAAAATATATATCCTAGCAATAATTATTCAATATAAAGTGCTTTTTTTCAAGTTCATCTTTTATTTCCTTAGCTATCTTATTTTCAGGAACTCATTGATTGAAAAAGTTAAAAGAACAACCCCAGTTGAAATTTTTCAGTTCTGGAACTCTCTTTAGCCTGCAAGCGTCCTTATTTGTGCAAGTTCCAGGACGATGCAGGCTAAAAAAAATAACATAAATGCCGGACGTTGAAAGACAATCGTCCTGCATAAGCCTGCAAATTTTAAAGAAAACCAGTCTTTAAATAAAGACGATCGTCCTGCATAAGCCTGATATTTTTTAATTGATTCTTTCTTTAAATAAAGCTGATCGTCCTGAAGCGTCCTTCTAGTTACTCGGATAAACCAAAAATATAAACTAATTGAACATTATTTATTAAATAAACAATAAAAAATAAAAAATTAATTAATATTTTCAAATAGTTTATTAATATAATTTTTGCTAGCTAATCAATGATTTTAATTAAACCTAAATTATCCGAAAATTAAAACTACTTTATTTTTTGGTTCCGAGGAGGATTCGAACCCGGGACCTCCGATTGCCATACCGAGGACTTTCACGCGTGACCGTTTTAGCGAACTGACAATTTAATAATTTTTATTTAACTTAAAGTTAGGAGAATATTTATACCTATATGCAGTTTATGAAAGATGATTACTTGTAGAATAATTGTTTTAATAATTATTTAACCAAATAAATTCATTTTTATTGAAAATTGGGCATTAAAAATGTATTTAATAATATAAATTAATAATTTTTAAGTAAGCAATTCTCTAAAGAAAAGGATGCATTTGCGAAAAAGATAATTATTTGTAAAATAATTAGTTGAAAAATTATTTATGCAATCACATTTGTTTTTTAAGGCAATAGACAATTACAAATACATTTTACGTGATTAATGAATAATTTCTAAGTGAAAAATTAGCCAAGAAAAAAGATGTATTTGCAAAAAAGAAAAGTACTCGTAAAATAATTGTTTTAAAACATATTTGACCGATTGCATTTGTTTCCCTAGCCAATCAGATATAAAAATGTATATTTAAAATTATAATTTATTAATTTTTAAATGAACAAGACAAGTACTTGTAAAATAATTGTATTAAAATTTATTTAATCAATTGCATTTGTCTCTCTGGACGATCGGATGTTAAAATGCATTTAAATACATAAATTAATAATTATTTTTAAGAATACAATTGGCTAAGAAGAAGGATGCATTTGCAAAAAGACAAGTACTTGTAAAGTAATTGTTTTAAAAATTATTTAATTAAATAAATTTATTTTTATTGAAAATTGGGTATTAAAAATGCATTTAAGAATACAAATTAATAATTTTTAAGAGAACAACTGGCTAAGAAAAAGGATGCATTTGCAAAAAAGACAAGTACTCGTAGAATAATTGTTGTAAAAATTATTTATGCAATTATATTTGTCTTCTTAGCCCTTGGACATATAAAATTGCATTAAAAAATATAAATTAATAATTTTTAAGAGAACAACTAGCTTAGAAGAAGGATGCATTTGCAAAAAAGACGAGTACTTGTATAATAATTGTTTAAAAAATTATTTACGCAATTTCATTTGTTTTTTTAGCCAATAGACAATTGAAAATAAATTTTAAATAATTAATTAATAATTTTTAAGTGAACAAGTGGCGAAGGAAATAAATGCATTTGCAAAAAAGACAAGTATTTGTAAAATAATTGTTTTAAATCTATTTTATTGCAATTACATTTGTCCATATAGCTAACAGACATGTAAAAATGCATATTAAATTATTAATTTTTTATTTTCTAATGAACAATATAGACTAAACGAAAAAAAGACAATTATTTATGTAATTACTTGTCTTTTTTGCAATTACATCCTTTTCTTTAGGCAATTGTTCTCTTAAAAATATCTAATTTATATTTTTAAATGTTCAAGGTCTAGAAAGACAAATGTAATCGCATATATAATTATTTAAACAATTATTTTGCAAGTACTTGTCTTTTTTGCAATTACATCTTTTTCTTTAGCCATTTGTATTCTTAAAAATGATTAATTGTTAATTTTAAATACATTTTTAGATGTCCAAAGGCTAAGAAGAAAGATGTAATTGCACAAATAATTTTTTAAACAATTATTCTACGAGTACTTGTCTTTTTTGCAATTACATCTCTTTCTTTAGCCACTTGTTCATTTAAAAATTATCAATTAATTATTTTAAATGCATTTTTCAATGTCTATTGGCTAGAGAGACTGATGCAATTGATTATATAATTTTATAAATAATTATTTTACAAGTACTCGTCTTTCTTGCAAATGCATCCTTTTCTTTAGCCAGCTGTTCTCTTAAAAATTATTAATTTGTATTCTTAAATGCATTTCTAATACTCAATTTTTAATATAAATAAATTTATTTGATTAAATACTTTTTAAAACAATTACTTTACAAGGACTTGCCTTTTTTGCAATTACATCTTTTTCTTTCGCCACTTGTTCACTTAAAAATTATTAATTTATATTTTTAAATGCATTTTTGTATGTCCAAGGTCTAAGAAGATATATAATTGCATAAATAATTTTTACAACAATTATTTAACAAGTACTTGTCTTTTTTGCAAATGCATTCTTTTCTTTAACCAATTGTTTACTTAAAAATTACTAATTTATATTTTTAAATGCATTTTCAAATGTCTAATGCCCGGGGAAGACATGCAATTGTTAAATAATTTTTAAATAATTATTTTCCAAGTATTCGTCTTTTTTGCAAATGCATCCTTTTCCTTTAGCTACTTGTTTACTTAAAAATTATTAATTTATATTTTTAAATGCATTTATAATAAACAAATGGCTAGGAAGACAAATGTAATTGCACGAACAATTTTTTAAATAATTATTCTACCGCTATTGTCTTTTTTACATATGCATCCTTTTTCTAAGCCAATTGTATTCTTAAAAACTATTAATTCATATTTTTAAATGTCTACTGGCTATGAAGACAGATGTAATTGCATAAATAATTTTGTAAACATTTATTCTACGAGTACTTGGCTTTTTTTGCAATTACATCTTTTTCTTTAGCCACTTGTTCACTTAAAAATTATTAATTATTTATTTAAAATATATTTTTAATTGTCTTTTGGTTAAAAAAACAAATATTATTGCTTAAATAATTTTTTAAACAATTATTCTACGAGTACTTTTCTTTTTTGCAAATACATCTTTTTTCTTAGCTAATTTTTCACTTAGAAATTATTAATTAATCACTTAAAATGTATTATTAATTGTCTATTGCCTGAAAAAACAAATGTGATTGCATAAATAATTTTTCAACTAATTATTTTACAAGTAATTATCTTTTTCGCGAATGCATCCTTTTCTTTAGTCAATTTTTCTAAGTTTTTCTGGGACTTATAAAATAAATAGAAATTCAAAAAGGACTTAGAAGGACGATCGGCTTAAAGAAGCCTGCTTTAAAAATTGTTAAAAATAAAAAGAGATAGAAGAATATAATTAAACATTTTTAAAAGACGATGCAGGATGATTGTCTTTAAAGAAAGACTGTCAAAGTCGATGCAGTACGATCAGCCTGCATTTAGGACTGAGCAGGACGCTAAAGACTCAGCAGGACTAGAAAATTTCAACTGGGGAAGCAACTAAAAAAATGGAATCGAGGAAAAGATAATTTATTTTTTTTTTTTAAATAAATAAATGCCTTTAAATTATTTTTAAGTCAACAAATTACTAAAGAAAAAAATAGACTTAATAGGAAAAGACAATTTATCTATTTTTCTATCTATATTATTCTATATTAGGTGGATTTAGATTCCTTAAAATCATTATAGGCGCTCCAATTTTCAATGTTAATATATGAGATGGTAATCCAGATATTTCTAATGAATTTAAAAACTCCATTGGATAATATATTGCGTGTTCAGGAGAACATACTGTATCAATGGATTTATATGTTTTACAATTCCCTGGAAGAGAATTTAAAATATCCATATTTATTTGATTAACTTTTTTGGTGCGATAATAGCTCTTTCACATAACCATTCAGTATCAATATAATTTATATGTATATTAAGAAACACTTTTTGTAATAATAAATCTATTGAATCTACAATATTACAAAAATTTGATGGAAATGTAATTGTATCATCAGAATTTTTTTTCAACTTTTCATCTCCAAGAAGTAATAAGTGTTTTGAAAAATCTTCTAAAGTAGAATCAGCAGTTAGAAATACCCGCATGTTTTTTGTTAATGTTATTATTTGTACATGTTCCATAAATATGATTTTTTTAAACATGCATTTATTTGATCAGCTGGTGAAATAATTGGTAAAGTTTGTCGAAAATCACCAGCTAAAATAACAACTTTTCCCATTATAATTTTGTAAAGTTTTATCCAAAGCTTCTAATTCTTTTTTATTGGCCATTGTAGATTCATCCCAAATTATAATTTTTGTTTGCTTTAATAATTTACATGTTGCAGGGTTACTTATGATATGACATAATGGCTCATCAGATAGATTAAAATTAAGTGGTAGTTTGAGTGCAGAATGTACTGTACGTCCACCGTCGTACTCCGAACTTTTGCTAGTATTAAATTTAATAAAAATGTTTTTCCTGTTCCTCCTGGAGCATCTAAAAAAACAAGACCTCCTTTTTCATCATCTATAATTTTCATAATTTTTTTAAATGCTTTTTTTTGTCATCGATTAATAATGATTGATTGTCATTAATATATTGATTTAAATTATCAATATTATATGAAGTTTCACGTATGATTTCAGAATCTGTAAGAATATTATTCTGAAGAGGAGATGTTATACCCCAATAATCTAGATTTTTCTCAGATATAATGAAACACATATCTTCTAAAATGATAAGGACTTCATTGAATATTTCAGTTGTGTATTCTAAATCATAATCACAAAGCAATTTTTGATTTCTTTATAAAATATCTCCACTCATACATTTTTTATATTTTTCCCATAGATATTGAGGATTTGATGGATTGCATGATGTTAAAATAATTGAAAATATTGATCTTATTTCGCTTGATTTTTTTGTTTCATTTCCTTCATTTAGTGCATCATCTAGATGTTTATCATCTTTAAGTAAACTAAGATCTTGACATGCTTCTCTATATTAATTAAAAATAATACTATTGATTGTTCGCAAATTTTCAAATGATGTTGGACTAAGAACATTATACAATAAAATTCTCAAATAAAAACATTCTGGATTGTTTGGATGAATAGTATACATTCGACCAAGAGTATCAGATTGGAAAATATCTTGATGTGGTGCCACAGATCCTATTTTTCTACGATTAAAATTTTTTTTTAAATTATCCCATGTAAAATACTTCGGAATTTCACAATAAAATAATGTTTTTGCAAAATCATCGGTCTGACATAATATAAAAAAGGCAGTTAATGTTGTTTCTGGTGCATTTTTAGATTTTGTTTCTATATTTTCATTTGAAAAATAGACACGTTGTCCATTGTCAAGATGTAGATTTAAATGTTGAATGTTTGGATATCGATCATGAATTTTAAAACCGAGAATTCGCCATTTTGCTTCATTACTACTTATATACCGTCCAGATTGATATTATTCAATTTCATCATTTTTATTTTGTACAGTAAAAACTATTTGATCACTACCTTTATGTATATATATATATATTTTAGTATATATTTAATTGCAACTACCGAACTGCATAATTCGACATTAACATGAGCTTTCATTATTTTAGAAATAAGTGGACAATAAGGGACAATCCAACGATTGTCGATATTTATTTTTTCATATTTATTGTGAATTCTAGCATTAATTGCAGTCTGAAAACCACCATTTGCTATACTTCTTCTATATAAAGGATATCCGTTTCTATCGGATCTTGTAGCATCAATTAAAACACCAGGATAATTATATGAACATTTTCCGTTTTTCATACATGGTGAAAAGGGATTTAATTGTCCACATGGTCCGTGTATCATATTTTTTTTAATTATTTCGTGTAGAATTAGATCTTGATCCGGATTTGGTTATTCAGCAGAAATAATATCATCAATTTCATTTGCATGGATTTTATTTTTTAACCATACTAAAATGTGAGAATGGAGTAAACCTCTTTTTTGCCATTTTATTGAGTAAACCCAAGATATAACATCACCAAAAATTTGATATTTTATTATCAGATTGATTAATTTCCTCAATTTACATTTAAATAATCTAGCTATTAAGTCATGACGATCGCTTGGTTGCTGATAAGGCAACAATAAGTTTTTAATTTCATCCCATCGATTATTACATGTACATGTTATAAATAAACATGGTTTTCCATTATGTTTTACATAACAAAAAGCATCTTGTATATATTCATGCATATGTCTTGGACTACCAATAAAACTTGCTGGTAAAATAAACTTTTGGCCTATATTATCTACCTTTTCATCATTTTCGAATGCATCTTTTAAATGAACGTATTGTTCAACTTTAAGAGTTTTTTGATTACATTGAACATAACGTTTACTTTCAATTTTCGCATACATATCGACAAGAAACTGATTTACGAATTGTTTATAATATAATAAAAATTTTTTCAAATTATTACGTACCATAAGTTTATATGCATAAAACAATCCATTGCCGAAACTTTTTTTTTTGTAGTTAAATTAGTGTTAGGGTTTATTTGCTTTAAATCAAAATGATATCCATCTTCCCCTTGCCGAAAAATTAGTGGATATTGTAGAGCATCATATGATTTATGAGTTTCTTGAACGATTACGAATTCATTACTACGTTTTTGTAAAATAATATCACGTTTTGTAAATTCATTTCCATTGATTATTGCAGCTACTTTATGAACAACAGGTAAATTAAAACGTCGTTCATGTTCACCTGAAGGTAATTTATCAGCTCAAAGAACTATTTTACTTTCATTTGTTCGCATATTTTCTAATGAAGTTTTAAATAATTTTATCAATAAATTATATTTATGTAAATATTTTTGTAAAGAAATAATAATTTTTTGTTGTAAATTTGGAACAATTGAACATCTACGTTGTGACTCTATCTGATCATCACCAATAAAATATATTTGTAAAAAAAAAGATTCATCTCCATTGGAAGGAACAAGGGACCCTATTCTATGATAAATTAGTCCTTGAATTTCAAAGGTAGTTTGATAACCTGACTCTTTTTTTCTATTTGCACCAAATGAAGTCATATTAAAACATGAATTATACTTTCTTATATTATCTAGAAAATGTTTTGACTCATTGGTTGAGCCAGACAAATATGTTAATAAAGGCTCTTCAGGATCACTCAAAGAAGGCAATTTTATTTTACCATTTGCACAACACATACTATCAGATTCATCTTTAAATTTCAAAGCATGACAATAATTACATTCAACATCCATGTTACCAATAGAAATATATCATCATATATATCACTATAATTATAATGAAATGCTTTCATGTACAAATTTATTTTAGAATCTTTCTTTGTGTATTATGTAATTCTATGAATTTTTAAAATCTTTTTGTAATCAAAGTTTTCCGTCCAATATTTTGTGTCTTTTTGGGCATATTAATTACACATTTAAGAATTAATAAATATATTTTCTATATTTATATTCTACTAACAGTCTTATTCAAATCAAACTCATTTATTGAATATATGTTACTGAAATGTTATTTTGTTGCTGTGGTATATTGATAAATTATAGAGCATATACTTTAGATAGATATAATGAAAAACAATAAAACTGAAATCAATAGATTAAAATATCAAACAGAATCGATTAAGTGCATATATTCATGGTCTATATAAATAATATATATATCATGATCACAAAATGACATTTAAAATATCATATCTTCCAGTAGACCGGAAGAATTAAAACCTAATCATATTATAGAAATGAAAAAATCCTGAAGATGACGAAAAAATCAATTTTCACTTCCTAGTGATCGTAATACGTAACCTGAATGATTTTTTTGTAAACCAAAACACTTCTAACCTTAAACTAAATGTCTGTCAAATTTCAAGTAAATCATACGAGTAGTTCGCATAAAACTGCGTTAGCAAGATATGGCCTTTTTTTATATTATATAGACTTTCACTTCCTGGTAATCGTAATACGTAACCTGAATGATTTCTTTGTAAACCTAAACACTCCTAACCTTAAACTAACCTTAAATATCTATGTCAAATTTCAAGTGAATCGGACGAGTAGTTCGCATAAAACTGCGTTTGCAAGAAATGGCCTCTTTTTTTATTATATAGAAAAAATTTAAATACGAGAATATATATTCTCTAAAATAAGAATCAAGTAAGTATGATACTTGATTTTTTGAAATTATTTATCATTTTAATATCATTTTTGAATATTATTAGTTCATAAAAAAAATATTACAATAACATATAATATCATTAAAACTACTTTAGCAAATTATGATAAATAATAATATAGTTAATAATAAATAAAATAGTAATTTTATAAATATAAAAATAGTATTATGAAATAATTTTAAATAGATATCATCTTACGAGTGTTAATATGGTACGATCTATATCTGAAATATTTTTTCTTCCATTAATCAGTATAAATTGGAAAAAGAATAATAAAATCAACAGTAAAGAGCTATTACAATCGAAATTGATTTGAAAAATTATTGTGAATTAATGAAAAAAAAATTTTTGTATTATAAAAGATAACAATTGGAAATTTTCAGATAGATATCATTTCTTGAGTATAAGTATCTATATTTTGAATATTTATGCCCTCATGAATCGATATACCCGAGTAGAAATTCAGATAGGGATCGGATCAGGATCGGATCAGGGTAACCTGATTCGAAATCCAGCCCGGATCAGGCATCTGGATCTGAATCGGATCCAGATGTAATGTTTTTTCGTAGGGTTCGGATCAGGCTAGCCTAATGTTAACGTCAGGATAGCGTAAAGATACATGATCCAGATTACATCAAGATACTGAATCCAATCCTGATCAGGATACATGATCCAAAACGGATCACAACAATGGATCTAATCCTGATCAAGATAGATGAACCAAAATGGGCCGAATTTCCAAATCGAAAAAAAAATTTCGACATTTTAATTAGTATTGATTTGTAGTTTCTTTATGGATTTGGTCTACGTATATAATTAATGAAACGAAAAAACCTAAACTAAATTAAACTAATCATGTATGCCCCTAGTGGGATTCGAACCTACGACTGCAAGATTTCTAAACTGACGGATTTCACGCTCGGCCATGGCGACAAACGAATGATGGGAGAGAATTTTTGTGGTATCATAGATTCCACCCAGTACAATAATTATATTAATCAAATCAATGTCAATGTAACAGTATAAATAAAAATAAATAGATTCTATGAAAAATTCGGTAGAATTCATGAAATATTGTATGAAATAAATCATTTTTTTTTTACGATTTTCTTGATCCGGATAGCATCAAGTAAACACTAAAAACTTATTACCGAAAACACTAGAAACACTTACTGGGAAAATAATAAAATATTTACTAATATTGAAAGACAAAAATCCCTGGACGTTTTCAGTTTTAACACTTTCGTGAAAAAATCTTCATAAATGTATTCTTATCTCGAATACTTTTACCTAACTTAAAAGATTTTATAACTTCGCAACATCCTTCTCTTTATCTACATCTTTTGCTTCTTCTCCAAATACATCCTATCCCTTTCCTTTTTTTTTTCTGAACTATATCTAGAAAATTTATAGAGCAAAGTAAAAATAATTATGGTAGTGTATCTACCACAGTTTTGAATTAGTCGGGTAAGGTAGATCGGGGACGTCAGAGGGGTACGGCCGGGTATGTAAAACAGAAATGATAAATTTTTTCCTTTTCATCAGTCGGTATTGAAGAATTTTTATATAATTTTATGTAGCTAAGAAAAAAGATGTAGCTAAAGATATATTATAATAAAAAAAATATATATTTTGCAGTCAAGAAAAAATATGTAGTTCAGAAAAAGATGTAGCTGAGAATATATAATAAAAAAAAAATAAAAGATAAAAAGTATACACTAAAGTATATACTAAAAAAATTTCTAAGCCGTGTTCGAATCAGCGACCTATGTATATACCTAATATATTAAAAACATGTTAGAAATATTAATAATGAAAAAAAAAATTTTTTTCTCCGAGCTATATCTAATATATAAAAATCTCGTGTCCCAGTGTTAGTTATCGAACTCCTCCGAGACCGCTTGACCGATTCCCTCAAAATTTTCCATGGACTTTCCTTAGGACTGAGAATCGAATCTTAACTATATTTCAACCCTTTAATTTATAAGGGTAGTTCACCCTTAAGGGAAAAAATGGAAATCCCATTATACGCCATCTATACTTTATTCATAAATACATACGATGGTCAGTAATGCAGTTTTCATCCAAATAGTTATATGAATAATATATACATATAATATTTGCATCTAATTAGCCTAATGTTGATCGAATCAAAATAAACTATTATATGGATTCTATTGGAATTTGTTTGGAGAATATTGGAGTGAAGTTAATTTTCTTTGGGAGTTAATGGTTTAATTAATATTTACTAATTAAGATTTAGGGGCGCAAGCAGCCTGGATTTTTTTAATTTTCCACTTTTTCAAGTTATTTTTTTTTAAATGGATAGATAATTCTTTGGAGAATTATAAAATGCAAAAAAATTTCATTGGGAGTTCTTCAATTAATTATTAAAAATTATTATAATTTTTAAATTGTTGCTATACGCTGATCAATCATTTCGGTCAATTGCGCATTCCTATACTTCTAAACCCTAGCATGGATGTGCTTTCTTAAATATAATTAGCAGTTAATCTATACAAATAAAAAAAATTCTATATAAAACAAAAATTAATTTTGAAAATATCAAGTTTGGACTTTTGATGACTGCTGCAGTTGTTGCCTCGTTGTCTTCATTCTTCTTTACAAATTTCGAGTTGGTCAACCTTATCCTACTTCTACACTTTCTTTATTTGGCATTCCACACTACTTTTTCGTATTAGGCAAATTATTTGTTGATTGAATTTATTGATTAAATTATTTTTCTCGTTCATCAATTAGATTTTTGAATAAAAATTCTCGAATAACCCATGGTGTTACTCCGAATATGTATTGAGTTTAGAACGCTTTATTTGTGGTTCAATACTCTCTTTTTATTGACTTTAAATGTATCATGAGTTGATCAGGCTCATGACAATTCATTTATTGTCAAATAATTACGAGATAATATTAACAAGTTTTTACAATGAATTATGTTAATTTGACTTGTAGGTCATAAGGTATGATAACATCTAGACATCTCAGTTGACATTATCAAAAAGAATTGTTATTTGTTATTATTATTATTATAAAATTTTTTCTTTTTTTTTTTGTTTTATTAATTAGTAAAAAAAAAGTAATAAAATGCTTGTTTATTATGCCGTCTTAAATACGAATTTTGTGAGATCTTTGAAGCCTTAAGTACTCGTGATTTTCGGTTAAGGATTACCAGTAGTTTCTTGTAGTATTTCTGAAGTCCTTCTGTTGTTGGTTGAAAAGTGCCCAAAACTTGATGTACAAAATTTGTATATTTATTTATTTGTTGGTTATTATAGACGTTTAAAATTAAGCAATTAAAAGTGTAAATGTGTAATATGTAGCGTTTTTATTCGTATTATTATAAATATTATTGTTAATTAAAAAAAAATTTAAAAGAAGAAGTCAATCGATTTTATTTTTATAAATCCCAGGGAATTTTATCCAAGCTGGTGAATTGAATTTACCGCGATTGCTTGTGTTCCTGCATTCTGTTGAAGGCAGTTACTGTTATACGCGAGTTGACTGGATATAAGTGTACTGTCAGGTCGAAAACGATGGATGTAATAATTAAAAATAAAAAAAATATGACATCTTATTACATCGTTTTCCTTCCCCCCCCACAGTTAGTGCAGGCTTAGAAGAAGCAAGCTTTGTATCGTTTATTATTATAATTGTAATGAACAATATATGTATTTTTTTTTTTTTTTTTTTTTATTTATTACAATATTCAGGGTCACGTCTGACATCCTGAGATATTTTATTTATAGGTTTTATTGTAACCTCTCTATTATGGTAAATTGTAGAGCCATTTATTAGGCTGACGTACAATATTGACACAATGTATTGCAGAGCCATTATTAGGCTGACGTACAATATTAAAACAATGTATTGCAGAGCCATTATTAGGCTGACGTACAATATTAAAAAAAATATTATTGACTCTTTATTATGATAAATTGTAGAGCCGTGTGGCGGTTGTACCACAAAAAATGATTTGTTGCAGAACCATGAGGTGTATATACAGATGTAAGAGAATCTGTAGGGCCATCAGGTTGACGTACAACATTAAAATTATTGGTTGCAGAACCATGTGACACATGTACAGATGTGAGAGAATCTGTAGGGTCATCAGGTTGACGTACAACATTAAAAATTTCGTTATTGACTCTTTATTATGATAAATTGTAGAGCCGTGTGGCGGTTGTACCACAAAAAAAATGATTTGTTGCAGAACCATGAGGTGTATATACAGATGTAAGAGAATCTGTAGGGTCATCAGGTTGACGTACAACATTAAAAAAAAATGGTTTGTTGCAGAACCATGAGGTGTATATACAGATGTAAGAGAATCTGTAGGGCCATCAGGTTGACGTACAACACCAAAAAAAATGGTTTGTTGTAGAACCATGTGACGTATATACAGATATATGAAGGTCTGTAGGGTCATCAGGTTGACGTACAACAACAAAAAAAAATGGTTTGTTGTAGAACCATGTGACGTATATACAGATATATGGGAATCTGTAGGGTCGTCAGGTTGACGTACAACAAAAAAAAAAATGGTTTATGCTCTTTTTTTTTTTTTAATTTAAATTACCTTTTATTCGATTGTGCGCACAACAAATAAGGTCTTTGGTTTCGTTAATTTGTTTATTATTCAAATTATTATGAGTAGTATTTAAAAAAAAGGTACTAGAATTTCCGACTCTATGGAAGTGTTGGTTCCGGATTTCTTCACCTCTTCGAGTGGATTTTTAATTACCTCGAAATCATGAATCTCAATCTCTTGTTCTTTCATAATGACTTTATAATTATTTGTATTAATTATTAATACGGGCTTATGAGGCCATTAAAAAAAATTATGATATTTAATGAATTTAATTAGTACAATAATAATTAGAAAAATTGAGATTTGAGGGATTTTTTTTTTGTTTTTCATTAACAAAGGTTATTTTTATTCCATTTCAATGAATATTTGATGGATAATTCATTGAAATAATTTCATTCATGAAATAGAATGTTACATTTTATTTATTTATTAGAAAAAAAAATTGCTTAATTCAGTTGAATGTCGAACTGGATGTTCAATTGTTGATTTATTAGTGTTTAAACAATTTTGAATATTTAATTGTAATGATTTTAATTGGGGAATTAAATGTTTAACATTTGATTTATTAATTTAAAAGCGGGAGAAAAAAAAATTTTAATTTAATTGAATATTCAGTCGAATATTTAATTGTTAATATACTATCGGTTCAACAATATTGAATGGTTGATTGGAGTAATGTCAATTAGCAAATTGAGACGTTGAAAATTTTATTTATGAATTTTATTTAAAAAAAAATTTATTCAATTAAATATTCAACTAAGTATTCAATTTTTTTAATTTATTATTGGTTAAACGGTGTTGTAGAATTAATTGAGATAGTTTTTAATTGGTTGATTAAAATGATCGAAATTCTTTTTGTTAATTTTAAAGAAAAATTTGAATTCAATCAAGTATCAAACCGAATATTGAATTGTTAATATGTTATTGTTTAAACAATATTAGAAAATTAACCGAACTAATTTTAATTGATAAAATTATCAATTAAAACTTTTATTTATTTATTTTGAAAACAGAAAAAAAAATAATTTTATTTAGTTTAATATGGAATCGAATATTCAATTTTTAATGTATAATGTTAATTAGTAATTATTTAAACCATGTTCAAAAGTTTATTAAAATAATCTTTATTGATAAATATCAAATAATTAATTTGATTTGTTTAAAAAAAAAATTTCAAAAATCGATTGAATATTGAAATCAAATATTTAATTGCTAATTAATAATTATTTAGACTATATTGAGTAGTTTATTGAGATTGCTGTTATGAATAATACTGAGATATTATATTTTATTATTTTCTTTTTTTTTGATTAGAAAAAAAAATTTAAATCAGTCGAATATACCGAATATTCAATTGTTAATTAATAATTATTTAAACAATATTAATTAATTTATTAAAATAAATTTCATTGATAGTCTTGAAAGGTCATATTTGATTCATTCAATTTAGAAAAATTTAAAATCAGTTGAATATTGGACTGTATGTTCAGTTATTAATTTATAATTGATTAGACAATATTAAATAAATAAATTTTAATAATAATATTGGGTACATTTATTTGATTAATTTAATTAAAAAGAAAAATTTCAAAATCAATTGAATATTAAACCGAATATTCGATTGTTAATATATAATTGTTTAAACAAAAATTAAATAATTTATTGAAAATGAATTTTAATAATCATATCAAATACGGTTATTTGATTAATTTAATTGAAACGGGAAAAAAAAGAAAATTAAAATGGATTGAATATTAACTTGCACATTTAACTTTTAATTAATAATTATGTAAACAATATTAACTAATTTATTGAAATGAGCTTTACTGATAACCTTAAGTAATCATCTTTGATTTGTTTAAATTAAAGGGAGAGAAAAAAAATTTAAAAATCAAATGAATATCGAACCAAATGTTCAATTGTCAATTTATTATTGTTTAAACAATATTGAATAATTAGATGGAATTATTCAAATTAAAAGATTAAAAAATTTATTTATTTATTTTGAAAACTAAAAAAAAATTGAATCGGGTATGCAACTCTTAATTAATAATCATTTAGACAATATTAAAAAATCTATTAAAATAATTTTTATTGACAATATATAAAATTATTATTATTGATTTATTTATTAAAAGAAAAATTTCAAAGTCAATTGAATGTTAAACCGAAAATTTGATTGTTGATTTATAATTATTTGAACAATATTAAATAATTCATTGTAATAATTTTCATTAATAATATATAAAATTATTATTTTAATTTATTCAATAGAAGGAAAATAAAAAAAAATTCAAGATCAATTGAATACCAAACCGATTATTCAATTGTTAATCTATAATTATTGAAACAATAATAAATGATAATATCAAATTCCTATGTTTGATTAGTTCAATTGTAAAGAACAAATTTTAAAATCAATTGAATGTTGAACCGTATGTTCGTTTGTTAATTTATAATTGATTAAACAATATTAAATAATTTATTGAAATAAATTTTAGTGATGATATAAAATTCATATTTTTGGTGAATTTGATTGAAAAGAACAAATTTTAAAATCCGTTAAATATTGAACCGTATATTCAATTGTTAATTTATAATTGTTTAAACAGTATTAAATAATTTACTGACATAAATTTTAATGATAATATCAAGTTTATATATTTGATTAATTTATTTGAAAAGGGAAAAAAAAAATTTTAAAATCAGTTGAATATTAAACCGTACGTTGACAGAAAAAAAATTTTAAGACTACCCAAAATGGCCGTCGATTGTAATATCTACTTTTTCACTATTCCGACTTTTCTTTTTTTTTCTACTTTAACACTAGTTCGACTTTTCTTTTTCTTTCTACTTTTCTCTATTTTTCTATTTTTTTTACGACTCCGACTTTTCCCCCGTTATTTTTTTCTGTACTTTTCCACTAAGCAAACTACGCGACCAAAAAAACTAAAATATTCATCTATAACTTGATTCTATATTTTACAACAATTAAACCCCCATTCGCGCGCGTTATTCTCCCAAATCCGGACGAGCCCCCATGTTACAATATGGGTAAATCAATCGGGGAATATTAATTAATTCGCACCAATTAATTTACTCAAATGTATTTTAAAAGTGTGCCTGCATTTTAGTCTAGCCATACGGCATATTCGACAAGGATTCTAGCACATGAGAAAACGGACGGAAAGGATGTTAGATTGTTACTTGGATAGGATCACGTAAATTAGACAAATAATAAAATAAAAGAAAATAACAATAAAAGTTTATCACTGAATTTAATGCTTTGAATGTATAAAATGGTTGATGTTAATAATTCACAAATTTTAATATTTAATTTATCCCAAAAGATTGAATATGACACAAGTTAATAAAACAATTATATAAAATAAAATAGGTTTGTTAACTTAACTCTTATTATTACTTACAACGTTGGTCATTATTTTAGAGCGTATACAATAAAATTACTTTACAAAAATGTGAGTTGGATTCTAGCGTGGTAGCGTTCACTGACACCTGTGATCTCAACGTTTTGCTGATTGTTACAATATTCGTTTTAACACTGATTTTAAATAACTTTACTGAACTATATTTTTATTGATTGATTTTTAATGTCTAGTTCTTTTGTTTGAACTAGGTACATTGGTAAATGATGAATTATTTGAATCGATAGCAATGCTTGATCGATTTTAAATACTCAAAATTATTCTAATTAATTTATTTAAATTAATATTCGAGAAATTATTATATTAAATATCTTGTAATAATTTGCTTGTTAATTATAAAAAGAAATGAAGTAAATATTTTAATTATTAAATTACATGCGAACGGATAATTAAAACTTAAACTTGAACACGTGATGATTTTAGAAAAAGGATATATAATTCTATTACCAATGTACAGAGTTAAAAACGTTAGAAACAGGAGAGAGATCCGAACTCTCTCGCTGCCAGAACTAGAAGAAGGATCTAAACTTAAAATCTATTTGTCGCAAAAAACTAGTTTCGCCTGAAGGTAGCTACCCTTAAAAACGGGGCCTTAGTGTAGAGTTAGAAGAACCCTCTTATTTCGGCGAAGGCAGCCATATTTATTATTTATATTTAAAAGTGATAATTATAATTTTTTTATAATAGTCGAACCGCAGGTCGTAACACTGCTAATTCTATCGATACTATTGATAGATGGATTAAATGGGGTAGCGCAAATATAAAATTATTGAATAAATTTTTGAAAAATTCAGCTGATTCAGTGGTGCAAAAAAAAAAATACAATTAGTTATAGTGACACTTACAGCAATAATCGTAGAGTTACAAGTAAAAAGAGAAAAAAATTTACATCATGGTGCTGGTATGAGCACTCGTCATGATGAACCGTCATTGCATGATAGAGTAAAATAGAATGATTTAGAAAATATTTTTAAAGGCAATATAATAACTGGAAGTGTAACCAATCTGTATCATATAAAAATAGAAGATTTTTTGAAAGATTCTAAAACTGTTTCCAGTAAAAAACTGAAAACTTTTTTGAAAACAAAAATTAATCTCAAAGTCAATTCATGCTTACATTGTGAGTATGAGGTTTTGGAAGATAATACAGAAGTGAGAAAAATAAAATCTTTTATTACAAAAAATTCAGTGATACTTCCAACTACAAATCTCAATGATTGGTTTAATGAACATTTTTTTGATCCATTATTAAAAAAAATTAAAGAGTTTAATCTTGGTATTTCTGGCTAGAGCTTGAAAAAAATTCAGAGCACTATCTTCACTGTATGCAGATATCAACCATTGCGTGGTGGTGCTTCCACGTTTGTTGAAATGCCTGATGATATTAAAAGAAAAAAGCAGTCTTGAATATACAAAATAAAGATGACTTTTGCTTTTTGTGGTGTGTGACTGCTGCTTTGCATCCAGCACAAAACAATACATGTCGTGTTTCATCATATCCACATTTCAGTAGAATATTATCATATGATGGACTATCGTTTCCAATGAAGCTGCGAGACATACCAAAATTTGAAAAATTAAATAATTTAAGAATCAATGTCTACGCAATTGTTTCAAATAATCAAAAAAAAAGTATAATTGCTCCTATATTTTTGATTGATAATATCAGCGATAACGAAACGATTCATCTATTGGCAGTTGATAAAAACGAAAATGATAATAAAAAAAAAGATGTCACCGATCAAAAGAATATTTTTCATGATGAATGTTTTTCAGCTGACGATGAGAGTGATATGGAAGTTGATGAAGAATATAAAAATTATGTTGACGCACAGAAAAAAGAAAAAAAAAATTTTCATTTTGCAATTATTAAAAATTTATCACGTCTAGTAAGCTTACAAGTCAGAAAATGTGATGGTCGTTTATATATTTGTGACAGATGTCTTAACCATTTTTCATCACAAATAAATTTAGAAAAACATTTGTCTGATTGTTGTCAAATCAATGAAGCACGAATGACTATGCCAAAAAAAGATGATAATATGTTAAAATTTAAAAATCATCGATACAAAGAACTTGTACCATTTGTCGTATATGCTGATTTAGAATGCATCCTCCAGCCAATTGATAATACAGAGACCAACGAACATATTCCACACAGTGCAGCATACTACGTAAAGTGTAGTTTCGATGACTCATTATCATATTACAGAATGAATCGTGGTGAGAACTGTATTGAATGGTTCATCAAAAAATTGGAAAATTGAGCTCATCATATCAATGATATTATTTCAAATATCATACCGATGGAAAAATTGTCTTTTGATTTTTTTGGTGCAAGATGTTAAGCATCGTGATCACTGTCACTTCACCGGAAAATACCCTGGTCCTGCTCATGCCAGGTGTAATATTAACTATATAACTATATAACTATATAACTATATCAAGTCTCACACAATACCTGTCGTCATGCACAATTTATCAGGATATGATTCTCATTTTTTAATTCGAGGTCTCTGCAAGACATTTGAGGGTCGAATACACATTTTACCAATAAATAAGGAAAAATATATTTCATTCACGAAAAAAGTCGATAAAACTGTTGTAAAGTTGCGATTCATTGACTCATACAGATTTATGCCAAGTAGTATAGATAGATTGGTGTATTTCCCTATGAATATATTGACTCATGGGAAAAATTGAATGAAAAAGTTTTTCTACCGAAAAATGAATTTTTTTCAAAATTAAATAATTCTGACATATCAAACAAAGATTATGAACATGCCAAAAATATTTGGGAAAAATTTAAAATAAAGACATTAGGAGAATATTCTGATTTATATTTGAAAGCTGATGTGCTTTTATTGGCAGATATTTTTGAAAATTTTCGTTTGAGCTGTCTATCAACATACAGTCTAGATGCACTTCATTATTTCACTGCACCAGGTCTAGCATTTGATGCAATGTTAAAATATACAGGTGTGAAACTTGAACTTTTGACAGACCCAGCAATGCATCTTTTCATTGAGAAAGGAAATAGAGGTGGTGTGGCACAATGCATGAATCGATATGCAAGAGCAAACAATAGATATCTGAGTGATAAATATGATCCTAATGAAAAAGAATCATATATCATGTATTTCGATGTAAATAATTTATATGGTGCAGGCATGAGTCAATATCTTCCTTATGGAAACTTTCAGTGGGAAAATAATTTAAATATTGATGTGACAAAATTATCAAATGAATCTGAGATTGGATATATTTTAGAGGTTGATCTAGAGTATCCAAAAAATTTACATTATTATCATAAAAATTTACCATTATGTCCAGAACATTTCACAGCACCAGATTCAAAACAATCAAAATTAATGATGACCCTTTATCCAAAGAAAAATTATGTGATACATTATAGAAATTTAAAAATGTATTTAGTGTTTGGCATGAAATTAAGTAAAATTCATCGAGTATTAAAATTTAAACAAAGTCCATGGCTGAAAAAATATATAGATTTGAATACTGGTATGCGTCAGCAAGCGACTACTGATTTTGGTAAAAATTTTTTCAAATTAATGAACAACAGTGTGTATGGTAAAACAATGCAAAATGTGAGAAAAGAAAAAGATGTCAAATTGGTGACAAAATGGGAGGGTCGCTATGGAGCAAAATCACTGATAGCGAAACCCAATTTTCATAGTTGTTCAATTTATAAAGATGATATTGCAATTATTGAAATGTCAAGAGTTAAAATAATTTTTAATAAACCAATTTATTCAGGGTTTACAATATTAGATCTTTCAAAAATTTGGTTTTATGATTTTTACTACAATTATATTAAAAAAAAATTTAAAGACGACGAAGCCAAAGCACTGTATATGGATACTGATTCATTGATTCTATGGTTTAAAGTGCCTGATATTTATGAAAAAATAAAAGAAAACTTGGAAAGATTTGACACATCAGATTATCCACTAAATAATATTTATGATATGCCAAGAGTCAACAAAAAAGTTATTGGTCTGATGAAGGATGAACATAATGGTAAAATTATGACTGAATTTGCTGGTTTAAGAGCTAAACTGTACAGTTATAAAGTGTCAAACTCTGTGCATAATGATGATAAAATTTACAAAAAAGCAAAAGGTGTAAAAAGTTCAGTTTTAAAAGATATAAATTTTGATAATTATATGTCTTGTCTTTTTGATCATCAAATATTGAAAAAAAATCAACATTTAATACGGAGCAAAGATTATCAAGTGCGTACTATTGTACAGAGTAAAGTTGCACTCAGCTGGGCTGATGATAAACGAGCTCTTGATCAAAATGGTGGAACTGATACCTTACCTGAGGGTTATGACCCCGAATAATTATAAATGAAAAAAATTATATTTATTGTAAATAATATATATATAAAGAATGCAAGTAAGCATATATTTTGTTATATTTAAAGTGCCTACGTTTCAAATTATTTTATAAACAAAAAATAGAAATTTGATACTAATTTGCGCGCGTTCCATTGTTTTATAAATAGAAAAAATTATTAAAATGCAGTCTCTGAAGAGATTTTGATCAGAATGGTTGAATATATTGTTGATCTTCAAGGATTCCGTGATGATAATAACGGATTTATTGTTAAGGAATTTTCAATAGCAAATTTAAATCAAGAAAATGATGTCAAGTGGGTAATTTTTGAACCTCCGACCGATAGAAGTACATTGTCGTCTGCTTGTAAAATCTCAAATAGTTGGTTGACTAGAAATATACATGGACTTTTATGGAATTCTGTTCATGTTGATTACAATGAACATAAAAAAGTTATGGATAATAGTCTTGAATCGTCAGTTCATGTATATGTAATAGGTGATGAGAAAAAAAAATGGCTCAACTTTTTTGGAGGATGAGAAGACTATTATTGATTTTGTTGACATGGATTGTCCAGCACTTGGTAAATTAGCAAATAAGATGTGTTACAAAATTACTAATCATCAAAGTGTTCATCTCAAAAAAGTAATAAATCCAACATGTGCATTGGATAATGTACTTAAGCTACGAGCATGGTTTCAAGCTACCTGGGGATCAGTTTCATCATTGAAGAAATCTGTTCAACTATTTTGTCATCTTGAAAGTCTGGAACAAATGACAACAGAAGATATTGCAAATTTTTCGGAAAGATATATTCTTTTACTTGCACCAAATTCGATAAATACTGTGTGGAATAAATTACCAGAAAAATTTAAATCAAAAAAAGATTTTCTTCAATATAAACGCTGCATCGAACATTATCAACATCAAGGCGAAAATTCAGATGAATTTGACGGTCCAACACCATTCATAAATGATTGTAAAATATGTCAAAACAAAATGAAATAAACGAAAAAAAATTTTTAACTTCTGTTGTTGTTTTTATTTAATAAAAGTAATTTTTCTTTTTTAGTAGAATATTTTTTTGAGGAGAATCAATATATTTTTAATAAATCAAGGAAAAGTACAACAGTTTATTATTATTTTACATATTTTTTATTCATTACATATTATTTTTTATATATTGTTGATTTTTTTTTTTAGTAATACAGGATTAATAATTGTACTCATATTTTGTATTCTCATTTTAAATCGTGCATCATCACGAGCAATTTGTTCCCATTTTCCACATCTTGCAGCTTTATATGCATATTGCTATGTATACATTACATGTACAGTCGGTTCCGAATTACAAAATGAAATATGCATCATAATATCGTACTGAACCACTAATTGGATTATATTCAACAATTCTGTCATGTAAAATTAAACAATAAGCTGATGTTTGAGCTGAAAATTGTTTTGCTGATTCAAATTCAAGTCGAATGTCTACTGGTCCAGACTTTGAAAATTTATTTTGTTTTGAACAATCAATGACAATGAGTGGAGCTTCTTCCGAAAAACTTTTTCTCGTAAATAACGGCTGGGGTGTTTCTGTATAATAGTATGAAGCTTGAAAATATGCAAACATATCATATAATAGAGAAAATTGATTATGAGCAAAATCAATATTTAAATTTCCATAATGATATGATTGTGAATTTAAAAATAGTTTTACATCACGCAAATTACAATGATCAAAAACACTTAAATCCTTTGTCAAAGAATTTTTTCGATTTGTTTGGTAGCCCAAAATTATATATCTTGGTTTCTCCAATTGTGTTGATGTTTTCACACTCCAATTTTGCATTGTAGTTGCTGGTAGTAATGGGTACTCGTACAATTCCCATGTACGAAAACTGATTGCAATAGATGGATCCTTGGCATTGTAATTTAAAAGTTGTATTTTCTGTTTATCAGGCACTTTGATATATGGTACAATCCATTCAACTTTCTGAAGTGTAATTTGTATTTTTTCAATATCTTTCTCATTTGTAGATTTGTAGACAAGCATTCACATCACTATTTGATCTTATAATAATTAGTTCATGCTTTGCATTTATAATTATTTTTTTATAATCTTCAGCAAATCCAAGCAGTAGACTGAGTGGTATAGATATATCAAAATAACCATTCGAATCGATTAAAGATTTTTCATCAGACATTAACCATCCAGCATTCTCCAGCAATGATTTTTTATTTGGCCTCAATGAAATATATCCTTTCATGAGAGTTGTAAGACCGACATTTTTACTTCGATCAATTTCAATTGCATTAATCTCATAGCGAATTTCTTCAAACATATGTGCTATTGCCATTCTGACAAGTGAAGTTGTTTTTGGCACAGATTTTCCATCACTCGTCAGAAATTTTCCAGAAATATGCAATGAACTTTTACTTGGCAGGACACATAAATCTTGATGTTGTATTCCAATCCGAATTTCATCGTTGTTATTAAATGTTGAAGCACCATAAGGCTGATGTGCATGTAACTCACAATGTGCAATTGATTCATCAAAAATAATCGGATCTTGTATACTTAAAATTTCATCCATGGTATGATACAAAAAAAGCAACAAAATGATACTTTTATTTCTTCTGTTGTAGACGTGGATTCAGACCGAGACTCTTGAGAAACTGAATACTTTGATGTGTTATCGCTTTGCTGCCTTGTTTTTGACTGATTTTTTTTTGGCATGATGTCTCACATTTATAGCTTTGTCCAATAACTTTATTATTATGTTTTTTCTTGTCTTTTTTATTGAAAACGATGCCCATAGTTTTTTTTCTATTTAACACTTTTAATATGTAGTCGAATCGTAATAATTTCTCCTCGGAAATTTACAATTTCACCATCTTGATCGACAATTTTCAATTGTAATTGATGTATTGCTCGCACTGTGACCGGAAGATAAATGACATGAGATGGTACTTCAACAATCTTATATCCAGGTGGTACGACTGGAAAAAATTCATGTATTGTGTGAACTTTGTGCTGATTCATATATGCACCAGTTGTTATGTTACACTGAATCTGGAGTGTATTGACCTTTAGTATGGCAACAGGTAAATCAGAATTGTGTAGAACATTTGATTCCAGAATTTGTTGTATAAATCCCAGCAATCTTCCAATAGAGTCTTTTTGTGTAAAATCAATACGTCTGTTACATTTTATCTCACTATGTAGCTCATTGTTATTTGGTTGAATTCTAATTGTAGCACTTGTCATACCCTTCAATATAAACTTTATTATTACCAATATCAATATTTGGTATTGAGTTGAAGGTTGTAAACTCGACAAGACCAGCAACATAATTTTTATTTGCTGACAATTCAATCTGTGGAAAATATTGTGTTTCAAGAGTCGATGATCTGCTCGACAATGTTAACGTAAATGAATCATCCATGACTAATGATATATTTATCATAAGTAATGGTTATTTATAGTCTCATACCAGCTAGAAGCTTGAGACATAAATGACCACATACAATTGTATTATAACTCTGATATTTTTTATAATTATATTCAATGCTACCAACACCGAGATAATTTATCAACTCTTGTGGTGGCTTCAAATCACCAAAGCTGTCAAAATAAATAACATCATTGAGACGTTTTTTATATGCGACCCAATGTGTACCAACGCCATCTTTATCATCAAGATTTTCAATTGCTGATTCATTTTTTTGTGGACCAGTTGATGGCAAATCATTTCTCATGAAAATTCCCCGAAAATAAGGAATTTTAAAAGCTTTGGCATATTTGATGATATCAATATGTGTGAGAGCTTTACGATGTCGTAGCTTTACAAGTTTTTTTGTTTCAAATTTGTAGCTGGATTCAAAAAAAGACCTAATCCTTTTTTGTATGGAGATAGGAATAATCCTTTACCCAATACAATTGATTCCATTTTTTTATTATGACGTTGATTTTCTTGGAGTATTTTTTTTGCTGCATGCACAACATTTATTGTTTTTGAAATTGCTGCTGCACCACCTGTCATCGCACCAGATGCACTTAGTCCAGCCAATAATGGTATAAGATATGGTAGTATACTACCATCGCTATTATTTTTGCTATTTAATGGAATAGGTAAAATTCATGGCAAAGAAATTTTTTTCTTTCCACCAACTTATTTGACAGCATCACGTGCACCTTCTAGAATTGTCTTTATTGGATCAGTGATTCCAGGCATTATAGATTTTTTCGATATGTCTATAATTTTCTTGAGACTTGTTAAATTCTTTTTATTTTTTCGTTTTATAATTATTTATTTTTATCCTTTTTCGTTTTTATTTTTTTCTTTATTTTATGATGAATTTTTTTATTCTTTTTGATATTATTTAAACCCATACCAAGTTTTGTTTTTATATTCATTGCTGTTGTCACACCCCAAGCTACAGCTCTTTCACCAAGTGACGAATCTTTGGCAAAAACACGTTGCCAAGCTTTATCAGCAAGTATTTTGTCAGCTTTATGTCGTTCTTCAAGATTATCAGGATTTTTTGAGTAGCTTATATCATGCTCACGACAATGTTCATCCAGTGGATTAATACCACGATCACCACGAGCTAATCTTTTATCGAGCTTTGTACCCGGACCACAATAATTATACTGTGGAACGTGTAGTTCAAATGGCAAGCTATTGATGATTTTATTTAATAGCCCCCTTCCTTTTTTTTTTTTATCTTTTTTTTTTTTAATTGCACGTTGATGTTCAATCATTGTGTTCAAAGAACTAACATTATTTAATAAAATCTCAAGTATTTATACGTTTTCGGGTTAGTACAAATTAAGCGAGCAGCGTGTTCAGTTGTAAAAACATGGAATTTCAAGAACAATCATTAAAGTTGCCAGTCATTAATTTTGATCAAATTGTGCAAAAAACTGCTCCGAGAAAACAATACGAAAAAAGACATGGAAGTTTATTACCAAATAGTGTAAGAGGTGTATTTGTGGACCTTTCAGGCAAAACGAACGCTCTGTTTGCAATAATAATTCATCCAAATGGATTGAGATTTGAGAATGTTTATGTCTATTCCAAATCACTTAATCAACCAAAGTACAAATTTCTCGAAAAAATCATCAATAATGTTGAAAAAATTGGTTATTTTCCATTCAATAAACATGAAAAAGTTATTCAACCAGAAGAAGCTAGACCAAATTCACTCATGATTTTTGATGATATATCTACTGAAAAACAAGATAATGTTCGAGCATTTTTTTGCATGGGTAGACATCAAGCAGTTGATAGTTTTTATTTATCTCAGACCTATGCTCATATACCCAAACATTTGGTACGTGATAATTCTAATTTTTTCGTACTTTTCCGTCAAGATGAAAGGAATTTAAAACATGTATACAATGATCTTGTAAATACTGACATGGATTTTTTGAAATTTCGCACCATATGCTCGACGTGTTGGAATACAGATAAATACGGATTTCTTGTGATTGACAAAGATAGTGATATTAATAATAGTGGATCAGGAAAGGTTTTAGTTGTTATATAAACATTACAACTAATGGTGCTGAAAATTAAGTTTCTCCCTCTACAAGTAAAACATCTACCATCTAAAAAAATACATCAGATAATTTTATATTATACAATATAAAGTTTGACTTTCAATGAAAAAGACAGTAGAATTGTGTACTGTGAACTGTCAACAGCATCAATATGAAGCAAACAAAATTACATGCTAAAAAATCACTATTGCATGAAATTGAAAAAGCAAGCAATTCAATAAGACGCAAACATAAACTAATTAAATATGGTCGAGTTGAAAACGAGAGAATAACAAGTGAGGTGTTAGGACCTATTACTGAACCACTAAAAAAAATGCTAGCAAATGTATCAAAACGAAAATCAGCACCAAATTCAGATAAAACATTTGAAAAAGATGAAGAATTTTCTATGGAAGAAGATTATGAGACCGAAGAAGAATCAATATTAGAAAATGATAAAATGGAAAAAAATTATATTTATCCGTCAACTTTGCACAAAGATGACGGTGATGACGGTGATGATGATTATACAGACGATGATATAATAGAGAAGAAAAAAAAATTTTGGAAGATGAAGAAACACATTGATAACCAAAAAATATTAAATCCTAAAGATAAAAACAACAATACAATGTATACCGTGCAAAAATTAAAAAATAAATTATTATTTGGTAATTCACCAATTGAAATGAAAAATAAACATATTTATGTGGCAGATAAAATTTATCCTGCGACTCAAGGACTCTTGGAATTATTATTTAAATCATCACCCAATACATCTATTATTCGTAAAGTGACAAAAAACAAAAAACAAGTATTTTGTACAAAAAAAAACGTCAAGTATTCGAAATTGTAGTCAATTTGTAATGTAACTTGTTTTGCCATTAATTAATTTTTTGATATAAAAAAATATGATACAATCAAAACCAACGAAGAAATTTTATTTTCGATACATGTAGTTAAATTTAGTTCTAAATCTAAATTTTTGCAAAAAAAAAAAATAATAATAATAGAAAAAAAAATTATACTTGACCCCACGTAGTTTTTTCCTAAATTAAAAACTAAATTTTAAGTCAACTTTATTCAATCTCATGTATAGCGGGGCCAAGTATAATTTTTCTTTTTATTATTATGATTTTTTTTTTTGCAACAATTTAGATTTAAACTAAATTTAACTGCATGTATCGAAAATAAAATTTCTTCGTTGGTTTTGATTGTATCATATATTTTTTTATATCAAAAAATTAATTAATGGCAAAACAAGTTATTTTACAAATTGACTACAATTTCGAATACTTGACGTTTTTTTTTGTACAAAATACTTGTTTTTTGTTTTTTGTTAGACTAGACCGTTTGGCGCGCTTCGCGCGCCTTCATGTTTTTATGTGAATGATGTAAAAATTAAGATACTGTTTAATTATTAATGTTTTTTATTATATTATTCATGAAATAATATTAACATCGTGTCCACATGGATAACATATAATATTTAAATTAATAATTAATTTGTATACTTTTCAAAAAAAAAAAAAAAAAATATACAAAATTCACGTCAATTCAAGTTGAATTTACACCGCCAACCCTCTTGGTGTCGTCGAACGAACAAACACTAAACTTGGCAAATCTTAAATATACAAAATTCACGTCAATTCAAGTTGAATTTACACCGCCAACCCTCTTGGTGTCGTCGAACGAACAAACACTAAACTTGGCAAATCTTAAATATACAAAATTCACGTCAATTCAAGTTGATACATATATTATATATTATTTTTTATTTTTAATGACACTTTTATGAATCACTTCTATGAACTAAATTTTTACAATTAACGCGATATTTTAGTCATTTATTATATTTAAAAGTTATATTATTTTTATTTTAACATTTTTTATAATTTTTCATTTAATTTTGCTGACCTATTTTAATTATCCAAAAAGACGTTGTAAATAAATATTTTACATCCGTTAAAGTCAAGACAAATAATTTTATAATAATTTCATAATGCTGACTACCATGGGAACAATAACTGGCCATTGGCTAATTATTAGTCCCACTCATAAATTTTAGAAATTAAGAAAATATAAAAAGAATAATATTAAAGAGAAAACTCACTCTCGTGTTATACTTAAAACTGTCAGCATCTATTAAATTAATTAAATAGCTAATGAGATTTTACAAAGACATATTTGAGTGAATTTTTATTTGTGTTACAACCCGACTATTGATTTTTCATTATTCGGAGTGTTTCTTCATATATTTAATTCGTTGTGTCTTGTATTTGATCCATTGACTTCCATCAACGGCGTCTATCCAGACGAACGCGCCCTCAAAACAATTGGATTTTAAAACTACAAGGTACATTTTTTTTCTACAACCTAATCACATTTCCTCCTAACCCGCTAGCCTGTAGGTAATAGCAAAATAAGAGGATTAAAATTAGTTAAATGTCAGGTTGTTGTTTTTCTATTATTATCAGTTCCAGAATTAGCTTACATATTTTTTTGAATTTATTATTTAATTATTTCATCAGTTGTAATTTATTTTTAAATAGTATCAGGGATAAAATTTTAAATATCAAATAAAAATAACAACCTGGCACGTAACACAGCAAAAAACGTGAAACTATCAATTTAATTGTTCAATTAAAAAAAAAATATTTACTAAAAAATCTGATTTTTTTTTTAAAAAAAAAGCTTGACATCGATTTATGGGATCATTACAAGACCCCATATTTTTTAATTGATTCCATCATTTTTTAATTGAATCTTAAACAATTGGGGACGGAAGGGATCACCAATGTGTCGTGTATAATAAGGCACGGTAGTTACTCTTACACACACACATATATATTTCCTTTCTCATACTTGACTCGAGACACTACCGTGCCTCTTGATTGCTGGAAAAAAATTATGTCATATTGCTGATGCTGAAGACGTGAATGATGCTGTTTCAAAAAAAGTTCCATTGTCTATGATTATGAATGAAACTGAAAATCTTTTTTCTATTATAATGAAATTATTGGAAGACCGTGAAAAACGAAATGCTCGCATCATTAATCAACTGGCAATCAAGTTGGACGCATCGCAAGTCTATGAATGTATAAAACAAAAGAAAAACAAAAAAGCAAAAAAGACAATGACTATATTAGAAGTGTTGTAGCACATGAACTACATAAACCTGCTCGCCGATTTTATCAACGTAGACATGTTGACATTAGAGGTCTTGATGTGACCTGGCAGTGTGACCTGAGTGCATATGCTTCTGTGAACGATAATTACAAATTTATACTTACAATAATTGATAATTTTTCTAAATTTGCATTTGCTGTACCAATCAAAACGAAAAGTGCAAAAGATGTCACTGCAGCAATGAGATCTGTTTTTATCAAAGGTCGATATCCAAAAAAAAATTTACATGTCGACCAAGGAGAAGAATTTTACAATAGTGAATTTAAAAACTCTTGAAAGAATATAATATAAATATGTATTCAACATATAGCAGTTTGAAAGCAAGTATAATCGAGAGATTCAACAGAACGCTAAAAAATAAAATGTAGGAAAGATTAACATATCAAGGCAGTTATAAATGTTTGACACTACTTCCACAGGTGATTAGAAATTATAATAATACAAAGCACAGAACTATAATAATGAAACAAAAAAATGTAAATGGAAACAATGAAAAAGATTTATTGCGAGGAATATATGATAATCAAATCCAATGATTTATGTTGGATCAAAGTTGAAGAAAAAATTCAAAATTGGTGATAAAGTACGAATAAGTAAATATAAGAAAATTTTTAAAAAAAGCTACACTCCAAATTGGACTACTGCAATTTTCACAATCACAAAGCTATTAAATACAATACCTTTAACTTACAAAATTGCTGACTATCAAGAAAATGATCTTGAAGGATGTTTTCATGGAGAGGAACTCAGTCCTGTCCGATATCCAGATGTATATCTTGTTGAAAAAATTATAAAAAACCGTAAAAATAAAGTACTTGTAAGATGGTTAGGTTTTGATTCCGAACATGATAGATGGGAAAATGAATCAGATTTATGAATTATGTATATAGATTAAGACAAAAAAAAAATGTTTAAATAAAAAATTTATAACAAATATTTCAAATATAATTTATTTATCAAATACAGTGTCAATAGGTTCCGACCAATTTTCTGATAATACAACTTGATTATTTTCACCAATACATTGCAATGTTAAAACTCTTCTTTTAATACCATCCTCCAATTCGAGGAACCTTTTTTTATTATAAAAATAATACTCAGCATCTTCTTTTGGTAAGAAAACAGTATATTTATTATTTATTTCGACTGATAGTCTTGCATCAGACTTTCTTTCATAGCAATTTTCAATTTTTGTCACAACATAGTAAACATCTTTTATCAAATCTTTTAATAATTTACAATTTTTTGAAATTCGCTTAGTCTTGGTGTTTATCAGTTTTATATTATTGTCTAGATAATAAATATATTTGAAGAAGAGTTAACAATTTATGCATTTTTCTCATTTTATGAGAAAATAAACTCACATTTGTTGTATTTTCCTCCCAAAAAAATAAGATCTAAACATCCATCGATTGCAGCATTTTCAATTTTTGTAAAAAAATTATTATTTTTCCTAAACTTGGCGATTCTGCTTGGTAAAAAGATATTGAATTCGTCATTTAATGTGGCAATAACTCCATTGTATTCATTATGGATTTTGTGTAGAGCTGTTACTTTGTACTTTCCATTGACTTCCAACTCTGATGTTTTTTTAAGAATCAATTTGGCTTCCATTTTAGCAATATTATTCAATTGTTGTTCCATTTTATTCGTGCTGTTTTTTTTCTACAAACATTTTGAGCAAATAAATACGTATAATATAAAATTTATAAATATATTTTTAAATTTCTTACCTTTTGTTACAGTCTTGATTTTCGAATGATAAAATTTCACAAAAGTTTCTCGTTTATATAGGAATAAAACAATAAAATAGTAGGAGTAATTATTAAAATGTCACGTAGTTAGAGTCAGCAAATTCTCACGTGAATAATAAAACAATGGTGTTTGTTTTATCAGCATAAAAAAATGCTAGGTAATCAAACCTTTGATAGCTCAGTTGGAAGAGCGATGGACTGTAATTTAATTATAAACAAATACAAAAGGTATCCATCGGTCGCTGGTTTGAACCCGGCTCAAAGGAATAATTTTTCATCCGATCGTATATATATCAGAAATATAAAACAAGAATCCCTCATTTACTGTTCATCACTTAAAGAGTCAACAAAAAAGAAAAATGTTTGAACGCAAAAACATTATTATATTATTGTGAATTTTGAATTTCTTACAAGTCGCATAGTACTCGTAGAATAATTGTTTAAAAAATTATTTATGCAATTACATCTGTCTTCTTAGCCTTTAGGCATTTGAAAATGCATTTAAAATTAACAATTAATGATTTTTAAGAATACAATTGGCTACGAAAAAAGATGTATTTGCAAAAAAGACAAGTACTCGTAGAATAATTGTTTTAAAAATTATTTAATTGAATCAATTTATTTATATTGTAAATTAAGTATTGAAAATACATTTAAAAATATAAATTAATAATTTTCAAGAAAACCACTGGCTAAGAAGAAGGATGCATTTGAAAAAAAGACAAGTACTTGTAGAATAATTGTTTTAAGTCTATTTTTGCAATTACATTTGTCCATATAGCTGACAGACATGTAAAAATGCATATTAAATTATTAATTATTTATTTTCTAATGAACAATATAGACTGAACGAAAAAAAGACAATTATCTATGTAATGACTTGTCTTATATAATAGATAATTTTTAAAACAATTATTTTGCAAGTACTTGTCTTTTGCAAATACATCTTCTTTCCTAGCCAATTGTATTCTTAAAAATCATTAATTGTTAATTTTAAATGCATTTTTAAATGTCTAAAGGCTACGAAGACAGATGTAATTGCATAAATAATTTTTTAAACAATTATTCTACGAGTACTTGTCTTTTTTGCAATTACATCCTTTTCTTTAGCCAATTGTTCTCTTAAAAATTTCTGATTTATATTTTTAAATGTCCAAGGTCTAAAAAGACAAATGTAATCGCATATATAATTATTCATACAATTATTGTGCAAGTACTTTTCTTTTTTGCAAATGCATCTTTTTTCTTAGCTACATAAAATTATATAAAAATTTTTCAATTTCCGACTGATGAAAAGGAAAAAATTTATCATTTCTGTTTTACCTACCCGGCCGTACACCTCTGACGTCCCCGATCTACCTTTCCCCTGACCACCCGACCGATTCAAAACTGTGGTAGATACACTACTTATTATGAAGACTTTTTTATAAAAGTCTAAACGCTGAAAACACTAAAAATACTTCAAACACTGACTGAAAAAATATTGAAATATTTACTAATATCAAAAGACAAAAATCCCTGGATGTTTTCAGTGTTTCCAATTATCCATGTGTTATGTATGAATTGCCAGGTCTTTTTCCAATTAGCATCAATATATAAATACAAAAAATAATAATAAATGATAGGAATAAAAAATCTGAATAACTAGAAAAAATCCGATAGAAAAGCGTTTTTTCTTTTTTTTCAAACAAATCATAGTTATATGAAAGATTTTATTTAAATACGGATAGAATATTCAATTAACTTTTGAAATGATATCAATTTATTTTTCAAATCATTCATTCAATAACTTTTTTTTTAATTTTTTATCATAATAACTCTATAGTTCTTCTAATGAAATTATTGCAATGAATTAATTGTTTTTTTACCATGCTAATTAAAATTGAACAGTATCATTGTTTTATATTCGGAATAAACCTTGTTTTTTTTTCTTCATTTTAATCTAAAATATAAAATATTTATATATTTTTTAGAATGACAGTCTATTTTCTTTTTAATTTATATATTCAATAAAGTTGTGTTTTGATATCACATTATCTAATTTTTGTTATTACAAAGTTATCACAATAAATTGATTGTTCAGACACCATGCTAATTGAGTCATTTTTTAATTGAACATATGACTGGTTTATATGATAAAATTACCTAATAAGTTATATAAGTAATAACATAGGATAGGGATAAAATAAAAAATATCAATAGTAAATTGAACGAAATCAATTCAGTCAAATACGATGTTATTCATTGAAATAAACGATTATTTATGTAGATAAAACCTTTCAGTAAATGATTTTTATTTTTTAGTTAATTAATTAATGATTTTATAAAATTATTGATTTAAAAGAAAATTTGTATTTTTTTATTCTTAATGTAATGGTATTTTTTGTTTTTTTTTATTTTAATCAATTTGAAATTTTTTTCATTTTTTGGAGCTCCGAACGCTCGTCTGGCTATTGTATCAGGACCCTCAATTATAAAATCTATCATTAGATTATTTTTTTCTGTTAAAACCAATTAAAAGAACATTGATAGTGAATTGATGTTTTTTTTTTAAATTATAAATAAACTATAGCTCGTTTTTTTACCATCATATTATTATGATTCCACAAATAAATAAATGCCATTGTAACCACTGATTATCTAAAAAATAAGGATTTCAGCTATATTTTTTTAATATCCTCTCATTTTTTAATATTATTGGAATAATTATTATGACAGCAAATTAAATGTTATTATAACATAATCTACCGAAGCGTGGCAGAACGTCTTTGACGAATTTTAAAAATATGTATCACTGACAATCTGTTGACTTAACTTCACTATTTTGTCGATTTTTTAAAAATTATGTAAATTATAGTTCAATAACTCTCTTAACTTCTTAGTAAAAATCTAATTATGATAATTAAATTTTTTTTTTTATTAAAAAAGTGCATGCAAAATTCTTGGATTAATATGAAAAAATTCTTTATAATAATAAGTGAATTTTTTCTTTCGTTTAAAGAGACAATTACAACTATCGAATTGAATTATTATTATTTAATAACTATACATTCATTATTAATCAAATTTATTAAAAGATTACCAGCACAAATTGAAAACGCAAATAGAGCCTTGAAGTTTTTTAAATTGTTTTATTGAAAAAAAAATAAGGAAAATTTCGATATAATTTTGAATAGGGCTTTCAGACCGTTTTATTTTACGATAACAGTTCGAAACTAAAAAAACAACAATATATCAACTTATTTGTCAGTCAAAACACACACACACACACACACGAATATTCAGGACAAACAGCCACAGCCACTTGAAATCTCTTACACACTCCATGGTACAAATACAAATGACAATACACATAACACACTCTTGCATAGAATTCGAATAAGAAACAGAGAAACCGAATAATAACGATAGATGCCGAACTTAGTCGAGTTTTCATGTAAGATGTGACGCTATAGTGAGGTTAAAGAGAGAATGAGAAGAAAGAAAATAAGCGAGGACAACTGTGCTTTTTACATTCCCCAGTCGAAATTTTTTAGTTCTGCTGAGTTCTTTGCGTTCTGCTGAAGCCTACAATAAAGACAATCGTTCTTGATTTTCTTTAATTTCAAGAACGATCGTCTTTGCGCGTCCTGGAGAATAGCCGAATGTCTTTTTGTCAAATTTTAATTAGTTCTTGTCAGTTCTTCTTTTAAGAACGAACGTCCTCGTGGTTTTATTGAAAGACAATCGTTCTTCTTAGTCTTTTTATTTTTAATTTTATTATTTTTTTTAAATATCTTTCAAATTATTTATGCAATTACATCTGTCTTCTTAGCCTGTGGACATTTGGAAATGCATTTAAAATTAACAATTAATGATTTTTAAGAATACAATTGGCTACGAAAAAAGATGTTTTTGCAAAAAAGACAAGAACTTGCAAAACAATTGTTTTAAAAATTATTTAATTGAATCAATTTATTTATATTGTAATTTGAGTATTAAAAATGCATTTAAGAATATAAATTAATAATTTTTAAGAGAATAGCTGGCTAAAAAAAAGGATGCATTTGCAAAAAAGACAAGTACTTGTAAACTAGATTGGCTATAAAATAAATATATTCGGTTATATAATTGTTTGAAAAACTAATTATGCAATTACTTGCCTTTTCTGTAATTACATCTTTTTTTTTAGCTATTTACTTACTTAAAAATTATTAAATAATAATTCAAAGTGCATCATTAACACTTATGAATGCATACTTATTTAATTAGAAAAATAATCAAATAATTATTTTACAAGTAATCATCGTTTATAAATTGCAGAGGTATAAATTGTCTTGTAACTTTCAATTGAATAAATTTTTTACTATCTTTAGTTCGCTAAAACGGTCTCGCGTGAAAGTCATAGGTTGAGT
This sequence comes from Lysiphlebus fabarum, assembly GCA_011426435.1. Taxonomy (NCBI): domain Eukaryota; kingdom Metazoa; phylum Arthropoda; class Insecta; order Hymenoptera; family Braconidae; genus Lysiphlebus; species Lysiphlebus fabarum. The sequence continues at coordinate 147,624 of WSYQ01000189.1, read as the reverse complement.
AATCGAAAGGTCCCATGTTCGAATCCCGCTCGAAACCAAAAAAAAAATAGTTATAATTTTCGTCTAATCAAGTATAGGTAAATTATTCAAAACGTGTAGGTAGCAATAATAATAAATGATCTATTGGAATTAATTAATTATTTTTTTAATTTTTATATTAATAAATAATGTTTAATTAGTTTAATTAGACCAAAGACGTCTTCGAAAGCGAACGTAATAAGAAGTCGGCAGAACGATCGTCTTTCTAACGTAAAGGCGATCTGCTTTCTATAAAGCGGATCGTTCTTATATTTTAGAAGACCTGAGAAGAACGATCGTCCTTCAAAGAAAGAAGAATAATTAAAAGAGACGCGTTCTGCATGGTTCTGCTAGTTGGACAAATAAAGACGATTGCAGAACATAGAAAACTTGGTTTTCTTTAAAAATTTCAACTGGGGTTGGGATTAATAACTTTTTATCTATCAAAATGATCGACTCGCACTGACTAGATTGAAGTTCCCTTTTTATTTCGTCTACAAACCCTCGCTATTTAGAAATCGGTATTAGGATTTCAATATAAAAATTTAACTTCAATTCGATTACCTAATACAGCGTGGGCCAGAATTTTAACAAGTGGTAACACCTTAGTATTTGCCAAAGTGCTAAATGATTATAAATTTTTGAATATTGCTATTTTACCTAATTTGAAGATTACAATAGCACAAGGTCAAGAGGAGTTAGATTGGATGCATTGTCAGCCTCCCTAATCAGCAGATGATATTTCACGAATCATTAGAGTGTTTGATAATATATCATCAAATGAAAACAAAATAATATTTTTTTTAAGAAATCGTACATAAATTTACCAGTTAAATAATTTCAATTTATTTAATTTTCAATTCACTAAGTTCACTAGAATTACTAGATTTTTTTTACCACCATCCAATTCTATAACTGCTTTCCAGTGTTTTTTTGTATTTTTCCATCAGGTGTCTTTCAGAATAACATTAATTAAACAAAATTATACATCTATGTATAATAAAGAAATTCATTACAAGAATTATTATATATTAGCCCTTACCATAACTTCATCATCTTTGAATAAAAAATTTCTAAATAATTTATGCAGATGAGAATAATCAGAACAAAAATATAAACGTTCATCATCACCATTAGCTGTATTATCACTATTACGACAAGGGTGAATGCAACTATTTTCATGATCTTGTAATCCAAACTTTTTCCACATAGACCTATTCCAGCTAGCACCATCAGTGGTAACAACATCAACAAAATATCCTGCATTTTCCAAAAGTATAATACATTCCAAAATTAATTGATGTAAAACTGTACCATTAGCACAACCTTTACTTAAAAATGCTCCTACAGTTTGGACCCATTGGCCAGCCAAAGGTTGAAACATAAATACAAGAGCATGATCACCCTGATCTGTTGCTTGATGTTTAGGTGTGTATTTTCCCAAGTCAACTAAACCAGTAAATTTCAATGAAGTTCTATCAAACGAAAATCCTTCACTTACTTTCATTTCGTCCACTATGAGTGTGCCTATATACAAATGATGGAGAATAATTTAATAAAAAAAATATAAAGATAATTTAAAAAATAATTTGTTATTGCTAATACTTTTCAGTATTGATCTTTTCTTTTTTTTAATTTGACAATCAATGTTTCTTTTGCGCTTTAAGTTACATATGCTATATCGTCTTGCTTGGTTAACTTTGGTGTCAATAGCTGGATTTTCACAAGGGGTTTTATCATCAACTCCTTGACATGGTTTCATTCCATCAATAATAGTCATTGCAGTTAAAATATCTTGAAGACAAGTTATTTTGTTACTTTCCATTAATTGATTCGATAAAACATCATAAATATACACCTAAAATTAAAATTTATTTTAATAGGGACACACGAATGTTTTCAATCTTGTTTTTAATAAAATATTACCTGTATACTCATGTCTGGTTTAACCACTATTGAACGTGTTGATTTACGTGAGTCTTCACCATAATAACTTATCACAATATCATTTGTCTTTGACTCATGAAAAGACCAATCAAGAGGGAATGATGATGAAACTAATAATTTTACTAAATCATTTTTGAAGTCAAGAAGATTATAAGAAGCAACTGGTATGTCTTCTGGAGAATTTGGAATATCTGGATTTAATATTGAAGAATTCGATGACAAATGATCAGTGTCCATCATGTTTAAAGCAAAATCTGACTCTAGAATTTTTTTTTCATTTGAGAAAGCCTAGAACAACAATAATAAAATATAATATATAAATATTTCAACTTTGTTAATATATTGATCAAACAATTGATTATTGTTTATTATACTTACTTTATTTAATATGTTATTTGGTGACAAGCATTTGCTGATAGAAGATTGGTGCTGATTGTCTGGTGTTACAGCAGCATGTTCTAAATTATTAGGAGTTTGCCCAGATCTCTAAATTATTATAAAAATTATTATATAAATTTATGATATTTAAAAACATTAATATTAGTTATTTAATATACAGGTATTATAAACTTTTTACCTTTAAAATAGAGGGAACACTACCACGTTGAAGAGTTACACGATCTCTTTTTACTTTAGTATTTTCTTTATTTTGTGGATCCATAACAAAAAAACTTTGAATATCATCTTTTTGAAAATGTAACTCACAAACATAATAATTTTTGCGAATTTTTTTTCCTTTAATATTTGGGAAAATAAATTCTAACCATTTTTGACGTATACTTTCCTCCTGTGCAGTTAAAATAATTTTTTTTATAATTTATTGATAAAAAACAAATATTGTTTATTCTACCCAGCTAATAGCTGCTTAATAAAAAAATTAACTTACCTTTGGGATTTGAAAAATAAATCGCTTTTCTGGGTCTGGATCATGTGCACTCCCACTAAGACAATTATTTATACAACAAACGCGAGTCATTTTAATATAAAAAAACATAAAAATAATCACAAATATTTATTAATTTTTAATTATAAATCGGCTAGATGTAAACATAATAAACGTCATGTAGATTGCTCAACAGGCTGAGGGGTGTGGAAATAAACAATCAGCGCATTACGTAGTGCGCAATTAAATATCTAAAGTGGCGTACTCTACATTTACGACGTATATCAAGCCAAAAATATTTGCCCCTTCCATCGAAGTTGATTCTCCTGGTCTCTAGTCTTCTTGGAAGTTTTCAACTGACGATGTACAGGCCCGTGTCGGCTAGCATAGTTTTTCAACAAAGTTCTATGCCATAGCACTTTGGTCACTATATATCACCAAAAACTCACTAAAAAATGGCCGCTGTGGACTATGCTGGAAAATGTTGCGTGCAGCATTTTGAGCATAGTTCTGCTAACTTCACACTCGTTTTTTTAGATGCAGCCAACTTTGAAAAAAAAAAAGCGGCATTTATAGCTTCTTTGTTGTTCTTTGTTTACAGTTGTTTACAGTCTACATTAATATTTTCTTAAGATTATATTTTTAAGATTGATTGACTGTCAGAATATTGTCATTTGTCAACAAGAGTAAACAAATAAAAAAGGTTATGCGTTTAATTATTTTTTGTTGTGATTTTACGAATGTTGGTAGAGCTGGAATCATTTCAATAAACGATTATAACGCCGCTCTATAGCCGTCATGGCTGAACTATTTCTACCCAAGCGCTATGCCATAGAACTTTTTAGAAAAACTATGCTAGTCGACACAGGCCTTAAGTTTAAGAACGGTAGTGCTTTGTGTAATCATAATAAAGGTTTTTCACACCATTCACTATTATCTCGCTATATTTTGAATTTTATTTTACCAACAACATACAGCGCACGCACCATCTTCAAAATGCCAATGCGATATTAAATACTGAGTTTTAGAACAGAAATATGCTTCGAAAAAGAATTTTTTTTTTTTTAATGAAAATTTTGATATTAATTCAATAATTAATAATGGATGATGAGAAAATAGTTTATTTGTTTTTTATCTTGGTTGTGTTTCAAAACAACTGTATACATCGAAAAAATTATTGAAGTTGAATCTACTATTAAGGGATTAGGACGATTTTTTCCCAAATATGAGAATGAGATGAAATTTATACCGTAGATTCTTGAAATACTAATACGTTTTCTGTAATTTTTTCGGTATTGTTTGGAAGCTTGTTATTTTTTTATTAATTTTTGAAGTTGACAACTTTTAACATGGGCTCTTATGGAGAGTACGAATTGTCAAAAAAAAAAATCCATGAAAATACAACATCTCGGATCGACAATATGACATCGCGATAAAAAAACTTTTGGGTTATAAAATTAAACAAAACAAAACATATGAAAAGAAAATCAAAAAGGTTTGGAACTTAGTTTTTTTATAATTAATAATTGAAGTATGAAAAAATTTATTTATTTTACTATTCTTCATGGCTTATGCTGAAACGTCATATACACTTGGAAACATGAGATATTCCGCCATCTTGTGGCGCGCAGGTTTGAAAGTGTCAATGTTAACTTGTTAAAGGCATATAATTTGACGTACATTAAAAATGTACATATACAGTCTACATTATTATGTTAAGGATATTCTTAAAATTTTGGAGTTTTTATTACTTAAAAATAAAAATCTACGCAAATTATCAAGACATTTTTCATTTCGATTTCTTGATTTTGGATATAAGTCGATAATAAAGTTCAAAACAACTTTCAAAATTTTAACGAATCTAAAAATTAAAAAAACAACATATTTATTATATATGTAAAAGTCGAGGTTCACTTTTAAATTAATAACATATTATTGGCTGTCATGACAGAAAAAAAAAAATTCTTTAAGAAAAGAACAGTTTTGCAGTCAGTAAAATTCAGAAAAAAAGCGGTGGAAACACCCTCAAGCCATAGTTGGAAAATTCCAGAAAATATTTAGGATCCTCATTTTATCTCAGTGAATTCGAAAATGGATACAAAATTCAATTCCAGTGAGGTTGCCTGCGAAAGACAGAGAAATACTATTATTTACGTTTAGAGAGCCTATATACTACTGCGTGTATACTTGTGTGTACACGGATAGAAACCCACCCGAGCGGAAATTTCAGTCCGATTCGGATCCAGTTCGGATCGGGTTTACCTGACTACAAATTTGGACCAAAAATGTAACGCAGGCTAGGCTCCGGATCGGATCCGGCAAACCTGATCCGGTTACAATAAGGACACCTTGGCTAAATCGGATACCAAAACATCTATCCGAAATTACATCTAAATCGGATCCGATTTTACATCCAAATCGGATCCAATTTTACATTCAAATCGGATATGTATTTATGTCTAATTCGAATCCAAATAAAAATAAAAAAAAAAAAATTATAATTTTATTTTTTCTTTTTTTTTCCTCTTATTTTTCAGGATTTATCAAATATTACACTTAGAGAATAATTGTAGATTTTTTTTTTTTTTTTTTGCTACCCTAACCGAGCCTCGAACCCCTGCCTGATCTAAACCTATCTAAACCTATACTTTCAAAGCCAGTGCGTTACCCCCTGAACCATCGCGCGTTAACATATCAGACACAAAATTATGAAGCACTTGTACCAAAGTCCGGGTGAACGGATCCGGGTTGCCTTATTCAAATCGGATCAAATTCGGAACATGACTTTGACAAAAAAACAAGATCAAGTTTAAAGCAGGTTATCCTGTTCCGATTCGGATCCGTTATAAGTCCGGGTGAACGGATCAGGTTTGCCTTATTCAAATCGGATCAAATTCGGAACATGGCTTTGACAAAAAAACAAGATCGAGTTTAAAGCAGGTTATCCTGTTCCGATTCGGATCCGTTATGAGTCCGGGTGAACGGATCAGGGTTGCCTTAATCGGGTCCAATTTGGATCAAGATCAGGCCAAGCCGGATTCAATTTCCACTCGGGCAATTCGTTGCGGAAAAGACGGAATTCTTTAAAAGTCAATATTGAATATATTAAAAGTCATGGTCAAAAAAAAAAATTCAATTTTTTTGTATCGTGTTCGTCTTGCCGAAGACTACAATATAAAGATTTTTTAGTGGCAAACGAACGTTCTAGAAATAGAAATGTAAGGTATTTTAACTTGTAGTCTCATCCTCGCGTATAAAAGTTGTCAACTTTGACATTTATTATCTCAAAAAAACAACGTCAGAATTGGAAGTATAGATATTTATTTCATTCAAAAAATACCCAAAAAAAAAATTAAGTGACGATTCAATTATCCGGAAGCAACCTTAAGGGAGTATCTCCGTCGAATAGTCCATTTACCGATTTCCCAATATTTTGAGAGACAAATCTTGAAATTCCCCTGCATCTAATGATTCTAATTTTGTAATTATGTCCCATCTAGTTTTAGAGATAATAAGTTTTAAGCACGTAAACTTTTCGAACGATTTAACATGGCATGTATAAGAATTTTTATTTAATATTTTTTTTTCTTGTATATTTTTTATTCTAACAAAAAAACTGAGTTTACCGATTTGATAACAAATTAGTATGATAAAATTGATATTGTCTAGATAATTTTGGAAAAAAATTATATTCTTGTCCATATACTTCTTATCGCAGTTCAGAGATATTGTTGATTAAAGTTTATGAAATTCATTAATATTTGACGTAAACGTGAGGCCGAGTGTATCCGAGTGTCATTGATGCGTCGCCCGCCGCTTTATATTTGTACATATGGCTAATTCCACGTGTTTTTTAAATTCAAAAAATAGATTTGCCCAAAATATTTTTTTTATAATTTTTTAGCTAAAAATATTAAATACGTATTTTTTTTTTTTTTTTCAAAATTTTTTGACTTAGAATTTTTTTAATTTTGGTTTTTGGTGATTTTTTTTAATTTGACAAAATTGAATAATTAATATTTACAAAGAAAAATAAATATTCACATTAATATCATATTGAAATATCTGCAGTAAATGTAAAAAAAATATACATGCATATTCATAGTAAACATATGAATTGAGCGAATATGTATAATATATAAATATGTATACATATAAAAATACGCATATGTATGTTTGTGTATATAAAATATATTACATACATTATATATATGGCCCATTCTAAGCATTTTCACGGGGTTTGCGGCCTGACCCCCTGCGATTTTGTTCATTTTTTAATATGTTGTAGATTTTGGCATTAAAAAAGACACGTATTTTTTTTTTTTTTTTTTGCAATTTTTGAGGGCGCCACTATCGAATTTCACTCCAATTTCAAGATATCTCAAAAAGCCCCTTTTTTATTTTTCTGAATTTTTGATCATAAATTCGAGGACGCAAAACAAGTATTTTAAGCCCTTGTAGAAAGTGGGCACTCAATGCGAAGTATTTTTTTTCGATTTTTGAAATTTTGAAAAAATGATAAAAAACAAATTTTTTTTTCCAAAATTTTTTTTTTTTTTTTTTTCAGAATTAAAAAAAAAAAAGAAAACGAAATTTACTCTTATGAAATTTTCAATTTCTTCTTAGTTTTCCAGAAAAAACCATATAACAGACCGAAAGTTGAAAAAAAATTTTTTTTTTTTAAATTTCAAAAATCGAAAAAAAATACTTCCCATTGAGTGCCCACTTTCTACAAGGGCTTAAAATACTTGTTTTGCGTCCTCGAATTTATGATCAAAAATTCAGAAAAATAAAAAAGGGGCTTTTTGAGATATCTTGAAATTGGAGTGAAATTCGATAGTGGCGCCCTCAAAAATTGCAAAAAAAAAAAAAAAAAAAAAATACGTGTCTTTTTTAATGCCAAAATCTACAACATATTAAAAAATGAACAAAATCGCAGGGGGTCAGGCCGCAAACCCCGTGAAAATGCTTAGAATGGGCCATATGGGAGGGCTTTTTCAATTCACCAAGTTGAGAACCTTCTATCTTCAGAAAATTTCATAGTTAATAATTTCTTTATATATAAGGTCCCAAAAGCTCATTTTAATTTTTTTAGATTTTTCGCAGCGCCACCCGCCCCTCCCCCTCGATTTTAGTAATTCGTCTCAAGAGGTAAGTACCATTTTGCCCGTTTTTATTTTGATGAAAAATTTTATACAGATTCTATGATGAAATTGATGAACATTTTTCATAAAATTGGAGTGGGCATTATACGCGAAGTATTTTTTTTTTTTTATTTAAGATTTTGCAAAATTTTGAATTTTTGAATTTTTTAAAATTTAAATATATTTTTTAGACTCAAAAAAAAAAAATAAAAATAAAATTTGTCTATCAAAAAAACGATATATCGATTATTTTCCAAAGAAAATCAATTTTTTAACTTTTTGACACGAAAATAATTATTAGTAAAGTTTAGACTATTTATTTTGAAAACTTAAAAAATCGATTTTTTTCAAAAAATAATCGATATATCGTTTTTTTGATAGACAAATTTTATTTTTATTTTTTTTTTTTGAGTCTAAAAAATATATTTAAATTTTAAAAAATTCAAAAATTCAAAATTTTGCAAAATCTTAAATAAAAAAAAAAAAATACTTCGCGTATAATGCCCACTCCAATTTTATGAAAAATGTTCATCAATTTCATCATAGAATCTGTATAAAATTTTTCATCAAAATAAAAACGGGCAAAATGGTACTTACCTCTTGAGACGAATTACTAAAATCGAGGGGGAGGAGCGGGTGGCGCTGCGAAAAATCTAAAAAAATTAAAATGAGCTTTTGGGACCTTATATATAAAGAAATTATTAACTATGAAATTTTCTGAAGATAGAAGGTTCTCAACTTGGTGAATTGAAAAAGCCCTCCCCATATGTTTAAATATTTTCAATTTTTAATTTTATTTATAGTATTTGCTTGTTTTAAATTACTTTTTGATTTTATTTTATAAAATTACAAATTTATATATACATACATTTATATATACGATGAAGATATGCACTTATTATATGTATATATTCTTTGTATAACTATTTGGATGAAAACTGCATTACTGACCGTCGTATGTATATATGAATAAAGTATTATTTATAAAGTATTTACATTTGAGTCTCAGACCTAAGAAAAATCCATGGACAATTTCAAGGGAATCGGTTAAGCGGTTTCGGAGGAGTTTGGCGACAAACATCGGGACACGAGATTTTTATATATTAGATATAATTATTTAAAAATATATAACTTGATAATTTTTTGATCAAGACTTGATCAGGTTGCCCTTTTTCAGAATGTGATCAAGATACTTGATGCTATCTTGATCAAGATTCGTTCAGGCTTCCTGAATAAGGTTACTTGATCAATTTTTGATCAAGATCGGACTTCAAATCCGTCGAGCCTGACCAGATTTCTACTCGGGAACGTTTCATTAAATTTTTAATTATTAATTTCAATTTTTGACTTCACCGGATGTAACGCGAGATTTTACTTTATACATTTTTTTGTATAATTCAAGGATCTTGATCAAAAATGGATTTGAAATCAAAGTTGATCAAGACTTGATCTCTATTTCCACTCGGGAATTGCATTATTTGAGTCGTACGAAGTTTTTATATCAATCCTATAAATTTTATCAACTCTGATATTTTTTGACTGAACAAAAACGGGATTAAATTCACATTTATGTCTTTTCATAAAAACTATTTTAGAAAAATTCAATAGTGTGGCTGAGGTTCTGTAACATTTGGAATGCTAAAAACTTAAAATCTAGGAGAAAAAAAAACAAAAAGTTTTTTCGTGGTATTCAAAGGATCTTTATTTCCATTTGTAATCACTTTTTTCCAAGGATTCGAATTAATTAAAATATATTAATATATATATTATTAAAATATTATCATTTAGTATCTTCAGGCAATTCTTCAAAGCTTTCAAAAGCCGTAAGTTCTGTTACACTTCTAAGATGAGTTCCATCAGCTGACTTCTGAATTCGTTCGTTTGACCATTCCAGGATATTTTTTAATTCTTGTGCACTGCGTTTGTCTCGAGAATATACTGTTTTATTTTCATTTCTACTGATTGTAGTTACAGTTTCCCACGGCTTCATTTCGTGTTGACTCTTTTTATTAAATGTATTATTCGATGTATTCATATTACTCGATATTCTGGATAAAATTACATTAAGTCCTGTTTTTAAATCATTTTTAATTTCTGGCAAACATTTTTTGATTTTTTCGATTTGCAATGACATACTTTTGTTCTTATCGACATACGTTTCAATATTTCTTTTTTTCTTTCGATAATTTTCCATTTTTCCTCCAGTATTATTATAAATTATATCTTCAAATGAGGCGAGTTGTTTAGGAGTCGTGATTTCGGTCTGAATATTATCATTCACATTGAAACTAATGCCTGTCAAATTTCCTAAAACGGTACAATTTAATAAATCTTTTATTGACTGTAAATCATCTGTACTTTTATTGAAAGCGCGAATTTTAGATAACAAATTTTCATTTTCGTCATCGTTTAAATTATCTTTTATTGTTAATTTTTTTTCCAATTGTACCAATGGTTTTTTCTTCCGATCTACATTTATTTGTTCCAACAATAACTTTATTTTCAATGCCAGCCGAGGCTTTCCAGGCTTTTGGTATTGAGTCGATTGAACAACTAGTGTTGGTACGGTGTTTTTGCTATCTTCTAAATTAAATTTATATGGAATCGTTTTACCATTAATGCTTGATGTAAAACCAGTCATCGAATCATTAAAACCATGATCAGAATCAGATTTTGCAGAATATGAGAGATTTTCGTTAGATTGGTATTTTTTTATGCAGTTACCCTCATCAGATTGGCTATTAGTTATGTTACATTCAGAATTTGAATTATGAAATTTTGTGTTATTCGCAAAATTACTTAAAATATTATTCATTTTTGATGTAATAGATGAATCACCATGTGCTAAAACGCTCTTAATAGTATTATTGCTCAATAGGTTATCATTAAAATCTACCGATTTTTTACAATTTTTCGTGTCGCTACAAATGCTACTTTTTTCCACTGAGATGAATGTTTTATTTTTTTTTTTTATGTCGTTTTTTTCTTGAGATATATTATTTTTACTTGGTTGTTTGTGGATCAGCTTACTTTCTTTATCAATGATACTCAATTTTGATTTATTTACATTTGTCAAAAACTGAGTAGTAAAATCTATATCTTTAGTTATTATATCTGTCGATGACATAATAGAAACATTAAAATCTTCTTGTGAAAATGCTTGTGTTGAATTCACGCCATTATACGATGGTAAAATTGGTATAAAGTTCAATTCTTTCTCAAATTCATCGTAATTCCCATTTTTCGTGTTATTATTAACATCGTTTCCTTTAGATAATAATCTTTGATCATCACTTGAACTTGGTATTCCAAAACTATTATCTAGGAATTCCGAACTGTTATATAATTCAAATGAGTCTTCACAGCTTTTGCTTATGTTTGCTGATGATGGATTATCATCGTTGTTCGTTTGTTGACTTATGTTTTTTGAAGCAAAATAACAATCAGACGATTGTGAGCATTCTTTTTTACTATCTGAATCTTGTAATTGTGTTTTTGTCGCATTCAAGAAACAATTATCTTCTACGCAAGATGGACCAAGAATATCTGTGCTAAGATTTACAGTAGAAAGTGTTGACGTCGAAAATTTTTCTTCAATCTCAGAAAACAAACCATTCTCTTTGTCTGATTCATGTAGAATAGATGTAGAATTATTTGTGAAGTTACTGTGACTTTTTATTGCTGAAACATCAATGGTATCTGATTCAGTTGAAATCTTTGCTTTTAAAGCGTCCAACGATAGCCTTTCTTGTTCACAACTAACTCCAGTACATAACAACATATTCATATTTGAATTTTTTTGATCACATTTTTTATTATCTGTACAATTTAAGAGATCTTGTGATTTTATATGGCTATTTTCCATAGTATTTAAATTTTTGGCAACCCTGTTAACGTCAAAATGCTTCTTAGGCCTTAAAATTTTCTTCAATGGTCCAACTTTTATTTCAACTCTTTTTTTTTTATACTTTGTATCATTTATCCATTCAGAGATATCTTTTGTAACTGAAGTACCACTTGAGCATCGAATTATTTTATAATCCGTTACAAAAAGGTTTCCATCATAATTTTGAGTTGTTAAGTTCACAACCTTACTCATTTGTGTATCTTTTTCAATAAATTCATTAAATGATGTGTTTTTCAATGGGTCGATCTTGCCTGGTAATATTTCGCCTTCCAACTTTGTACAATTTAAATATTTATCAGGTATCGGTGCTAAATTTTCGAATGATATAGTAAATTCTCGGAAAAATTGACGTTTTACTGGTTTCGAACTTCTATCTTCTTTTATTGTTGTTTTTTCAATCCAACATAATGTAATATCTTCACTGTCATGAACACTTCTCGTTATCTTAAGGATAGGATCACCTGATATCTGAAAATTATCTGCCACTTCGATAGACGAATTCTTTTGACGGAAGCTTTGACTGTAGTATTGATTATTTTGGGCTGGTCCATTCATGCATATTCTTTTATGTTCTCGATTTTCAGATTCCTGAACATCTGCGGCATTATGATATTTACTTCTTTCATTTTTCAGAAGAAAGCTACGTTTATCCTTGAGGGTAACGGGATCCATGATAACATGGTCATTATATTTAGCTTCCTTCTCAAAAGCTAAAAACTCTTGAATATTTTGAGGCTTCTCTTGTACCTTCGTATTACTACGAATACTATCATCCAAACTATCAGTTATCAATCCTGACTGCTTATCATTTTCGTTTGAATTTGAAATACCATACTTATTCTGATTATAATTGTAGTTGATATGTACAATATCTTTTTTATTGGTGTCCTCTATATTCTTGTATTTGTGTTGGTTGTATTGTCTCTGACTTTTGTTATCGAGTTTTTCCTGACTGTTGTATAGAAAAGAAGTGTTTGGTTCATAATCGTTTTGTTGACTCTCATTTGCATCGTAATAGTTATTATAATCAAGCACCTGTCGAATAATAAAATTTATGAATATTTTCATTGTGCTTGATACAAAAGTAATACAAGATCTAAGCTTTGTCAAATTGATTTTGAAAACTAAATATAATTTATTAATGTGGATATAAATGTTGTAGAAAAGTAACATATAATAATTCTGTGGTTATACCTCATACTCAGATCGCGTTCGATATGGAACAGTATGGATTTCACGGAACCAGCATGTAAAAACCTGTATGAATAAATGTTGACAATTAAAAATAAATTACAATTCGCGGAAATTGAAATTGTTTCTTTCATGTTTTATTTTTCTTTTCATATTGCAGTAAGACGAGAGCAATGTATATAGAGTAAAGACTTATGACACAGTCGAAAAAAAATGATAGCCGAGTCAGACTAATCAATTTGATAACATAAACAATCCAATTAAATTGCACGACAATCAAACGTACTGCATGAGCTAACATGAAATAACGATCGCATACAAGACGCGATTCAATAGATTTCAATTTTTATTAACACATTATAACGTTCTCATTCGTTATTACAATTGGTTTTGAACTATCATTTAATGGTTTGTGAATAGAGAAAATACAAAGCATAAAGTTTATGATCGTATGATTATTTGCTGAGATGAAATTGTTTTTAAATAACAAAATAATTCTGATTGAAAAGAAGTCGTAAGAAAAATTTTTTTTGACTTAAAAACTTATATAATATGGAAATTTTTAATTTGAATTAGAATTGATTTATTTCTACATTCTTACGTTTTGACGCTGAAAGTTTCACTATAATATATGAAAATTTATCCATTTATTGTAATGATATTGTTACAAAGAAACTCGTTGAAATGAATTTCTCATGGAGTCAGAAATGAGAATATTTAGAATATTATGAATTTGAGCTTATTATAAATTTCAACTATATTGATTACTCACCAGGATAATTGGAGCCAGCAAAGGTGACATGTTTGGTGTAACGCTTTTTCAAAGAAACGGGTATACTATAATTAAAGAAGTGTTATTTTGTACTTTTCAGCTCTACACCAATGTATTTCTTAAGCACTATAAAGACGTATAAACAGTTATTGACAAGAGCGTTATAATGTCGTGCCTGGAACGTTGATTAAATAATACTCCGTGAAAAGATTGAATTCAAACCAAACTATATACTCCCGGAGTACTGTTTTTAAATGCAATCAATCACATTATAAGCAATAACTCGTTTTCATTTATTATTATTATTATTATTATTATTATTATTATTATTATTATTATTATTATTATTATTATTATTATTATTATTATTATTATTATTATTCATTAATTAATTAATTTATTTATTTATTTATTTATTTATATTTATTTATATAAATTTTATATATTTATTTATATTTATTATAACATCAAGACGTTAATAAATGTATACTTGATTGCTACTGATAGAAATGTCCGTTATTTATAGGCTATAATAATAACCGAATAAAATACAATGTGATCAAAATTTATTGTTGATTGATCTTGTTTAATATATAAGTTTTATTTACTGTTCTACGGGTATAAAAGATCACTGATTTCACTACAAGCATCTAGGCATTCTGCTGTTCTATTGATTACATCATTTCAATTCGTTATCACTTTGAATAGTATTGATTATCCAAACAGTTTGTTATTCTTACTTATTTCAAGATTGTAACATACCGTATAAATATGGAGTGTCCAACTATATTGTTATTTTTTTTATTTTTTTTTTACCAAAATAAATACACTTACTATTTGTACTATTCGTTTCTATTTACAAGATTTCAAGGTTCAATCTTTGATGACTTTCTACAGTCAGACGCTTTCGAAATTTACAGAATTGCTGATATAGTTATATTATATTTCACATCCGTGAGAGTCAAGACAAATAATTTTATAATATTTTAATAATGCTGACTGTCTTGGGAACAATAGCTACGCATTGGCTAATTATTAGTCCTACTCATTAACTTTTAATAATTGAGGTAATATGATAAAAACAATTTTAAGGAGGGAATTCACTCTCGTGCTATACTTAAATCTGTCAACATCAATTGATTAAATAAAAATACTGAAGTAGTATAAGTTTTTGTAAATAAAGGCTGCCAAACCTCATACAACTAAAGACGTGACAGTAAAGGATAAAAATTCATGACAATAGAGTGTGCTCATTTTTTTTAAACTATGGTTGTAAGGGTGCCCTGTTGAACCCAAAGAGTCATCGCGTGTGTTTTTATTCAGAATAAATAAGTAATTATTGTTATATTTTGAAGGAATCGAATTCAAAAAAAAATATATTTTAAATATATTATGATATTCTGTATTAAAATCTTTTAAGTCACTTTTTGACTACTCATGTCAAATTGACGTCAATTTCGGACGTCCATTTCAGGTCAAAAGTAATACTAGATGGCGTGCCAGCTATTATAAGAGGGCCAGCAGTGAGACAGATGTAATAGATTTAATAGTTTTTGAAACAATAATTTTAGTATTTCCTCCCTTAGCCAATTGTTTATTGTCGGATAGAATTGTGATGACAGCTATGAGACTTGTAATTAAGAAAAATTTGAGCACCAAAACTTGGATATCTGTTGGAATGCACTGGAGAAAAGGTTCTACATAGGCTTAAAAAATCCGTATTAAAAAGAAGTATAAAATGATAGTAAAATTAGCGATTTATAATAGATATTGTTTTAGCTACAAGCGTAAATGTGTGTACCATCCCTATCCCTGTGTGTTAAAGTTGTCAACTTTGACATTAATTATCTAAAAAACAAAACTCAATTAAATTTTGAAAAAATTCATCAAAATAGATAATTATTCAGGCTTTTATTTAAGCCCAAAAAATCAAAAATATAATAACGGGAAATTATCTTTACTTTCGACCTTAAATTGTTAAATAAAAAAAAAAAAAAATTATACTTGACCCCGCGTAGTTAAATTTTAAGCCAATATTATTCAATCTTATATAAAGCGGGGTCAAGTATATTTTTTTTTTTTTTTTTTTTCATTCAACAATAGTAATAGAACAAGGCCGGTTCTGGATCAGTGGTGAGGGATGAAATGGGCTAGCGGCAGAAGATAATAATCGGAGGGAATGATCGGGGTCGAGATCTGGCGTGTGACGTCATAAGTATTTGTCATAAATTTTTTTATATAAACTGTCACTTTTTATAAACAATAGCGATGAAAGATATTCCAAGAAATATTTATTTATAAAATATTTGTTTATACTAACTGTCATTTTTTATCAACAATAGTGATAATAGATATTCCGAAAAATATTTTTTTATATTGACCGTCACCTTTTATTAAAAATAGTGATAAAAGATAATCCAAGAAATATTTGTTTATTCAAATGTTATGGTACAATAAAAATTGAGAAATGATGTCATTATCCTAAGAATTATAAAAAAAAATATTCGAGAAACTTCTAGAATATTCTCAAGTAGATTTGAGAATATTCGATGTAAAGGAAATTCTAGAACATTCTAGGAGGTGAATTCTTATAAGAATACGAGTTTTCATCTAAAAAAATTAGTCTGTTTAAATCTTTTATGCTTATAACATTTGAGGAACTCAGTGTTTTATAACCTATTTTACCTCGAATATTGTATAATGGCGATGATTGTTGACATTCAAGGTTTTCAATTGCCTGATCAGTTTGTTCTGAAAGAATTTGCAAACATCAGTCTGCTTAGAAGTAAAATATATCATATTTTGCTCGAACCTCCTGGACCGTGGGAGGACGTACCAGAAAAATATCAAACAATCAATAATTGGTTAACACGAAATGGTCACGGGCTAATCTGGGCTGAGGGTGATGTACCATATGAAAAATTATATAGTCGTATAAAAAAAATTGTAGAACCTGCTCAGTTTATATGCGTCAAAGGATTAGAAAAAAAAAAGTGGCTAGAAAATATTCTTAATTATTCGAAACCAGTGATTGATCTTCATGATTTTGGTTGTCCGTCTTTGAAAAAATTACAAATACCTTTTTATGAAAAGCATGAATGTGGGAGTAGAAGAAAACATATAAACTGTGCTACAAAAAATGTTTTAAATTTAAAACACTGGTACATATCCATGTAAGTATATAACAAGTTTTGAAACAATATATTCTTTATCCAATTTCAAAAAATCGATTTTATTCTTTTTTAAGCTATTAGAACTTCACTGTTTTGGTGAATCTACAATTTTTTCTGAATTTTTTTCATCAAATATGAGATACATTAACCAACATAAATCATTGAAAGAATTCCACGAAGATTTACGTTGTTATTGGGAAAGTATGGAACTTCTGAAAAAAGATTTCAATGTTGAAACACATTAAGAAGTATTTTCATGTCATAATAACCAGACACCGCTTATTTTTTTAATTACACGACGACCATGGGTGACAGACCTTCATCAACTTGTTGAAAAATATTTTGATTAATCATCTTACATTGACTTACAACAACTTATGAATAACTTATTCACGTTATGGGATAAAAACAAAAAACTGAAACTTCCTACTGACAGACAAGGAGATAATGAAAAACGAGAAAAATGTACAAAATAAAGAAAAAGAATAATTTTTTTTTTTTTTAATATTTCTTCACCTAATTATATGTAAATCTTTGAAAGAAAAGGTGAACAATAAAATTAAAAAAAGTAAATGATTTTTTATTTTTTTTTTTTTCAAAAAAAGTTTATTATTTCATATTATTCATAAACTGTTGATATTTTTTTAACAATATTGGGTCGATAATTTCACTTAATCGTTGAATTTTCAAGTTGAATCGTTAATGATCACGAGCAAGTTGTTCCCATTCTCCACATCGTGCGGTCATATATGCGTACAATCATTTATGCATTATATGAATCTTTGGTTTTGAATCAAATGAAACTTGAAGCTTATTCATTCTTGAGTCTTTCATATTTGACATTGCTGTATTTATCTGAATTTTTTTTCTCCCATTTGATTTGATTTAAAAGTGATTGGTTCCTTGAATTTTTTTTCTTTCTGTTCGTTTAACAGACAAGATTTCTCTGAATATTTATCAGTAGAGTTTTTAGTATTTCTGAACATTTTTGTTATTGTCTCTTCAAAGAGTGAGGACGGAATGAAAAATTTTTTACTTTATTCTTCAATTTATACTAATTTTCGGACTGAACCACTGATGGGTTTATATTCAACAATTTGATCATGTAATATTAAACAGTAAGCTGATGTATTTGCAGGAAACTGTTCACTGATTCAATCTCTAAACGGATATCAACAGGTCCACTCTTTAAAAATTCATTATAGAGCAGTCTATAACAATAAGTGGTGATTCAACTAAAAATTCTTCTTTGGTTAATAATGGTTCGGAATCTTTTCCGTAGTATGATGATTGGAAACTTGTGAACATATCATAAAGCAATGCAAATTGATTTTTAGCTATATTGAGATTTATATTTCCGTATGGATATGATTGTGAATTTAAAAATAATTTTATGTCTCGTAAATTGCAATGATCAAAATGACTAGCATTTTTTTCAGCATTATTTTTACGTGCAGTTTGGAAACCTACAATCACATATCTTGGTTTTTCGAGTTGTGTTGATGTTTTGACACTCCATACGTGTTTTGTACTTGTAGGAAGTAGAGGATAATCATACATTTCCCATGTACGGAAGCTTAGTGGAATAGCTGGATCTTTTGAAATATAATTTAATAATTGAATCTTTTCTTTATCTGAGACTCGTATGTATGGTACAATCCATTCTATTTGTTCCAGTGTAATTTTTGCAGTATCAGCTGTTGCTTTTTTGTATGCATTAGTATCAGTATTTGATCTTGTGATAATGAGTTCATGTTTTGCATTATAATTACTTTACGATAATCTTCAGCAAATCCAAGTAGTAAACTCAATGGAATAGATCAATCAAAGTATCCATCACGATTATTTATTTTGAAATTTGTCCAGCCTGCATTTTCCAAGAGTATTTTTTGAGCAGGAGTAAGTGACACATTTCCTTTCATGAGAGTTGTGAATCCAACATTTTTACTACGATCAATTTCAATAGCATTTATTTTATAACGTATTTCTTCAAATAAATGTGTTATAGCCATTTTTACTAGACTAGTAGTTTCAGCAACTGCAGTTCCATCAGTTTTTGTAAATTTTCCAATAATGTGTAGCGTACTTCTAGATGGTAGAATACACAAGTCTTGATGTTGAATTCCAATCCTGATTTCATTATTAGTATTAAAGTATTAAAAGATGGAGCTCCATACGGTTGATGTGCATGAAGTTCATAATGAGCAATTGACTCATCAAATATAATGGAATTTTGTATCTTTAATATTTCTTCCATGGTGCAAAACAAATAACAAAAAAATTGTATATTTATTTCACTTGACGTGGTTTAAGACCGAGACTCTTGAGAAATTGGACGTTTTGACTTGTTAGTACTCGAAGTGTTCGATGATGACTGATGGGATTTTGATATTCTGGCTTCTTCATGTAACTGCTTCCAATTATTCTCTTTTGAAAGACAATACCCATTATTTTATACTTTTTACGTGTAACCTTATTGTTATGACTTCTCCTCTAAAGATTAATTCTCCGTCTTGGTTAACAATTTTTAATTGATGATTATGTATTGCTCGTACAGCGACTGGTAGATAAATGATATGTGAAGGTACTTCTACGATTTTATATCCTGATGGAACTCCGGGAAAAAATTCATGTATAGTGTGAACTTGTTTATTAATTAAATATGCACCTGTTGTTATATTACATTCAGCGCGTAGAGCATTAACGTTCAATATTGTCACTGGTATATCAGATTTATGAGTCATATTAGCTTCCAAGATTTGTGGTGAAAATCCTAGTAGTCTTCCAATAGAACTTTCAGGAATAAAATTTATTGTACGATTACATTTAATTTCACAACACAATTCACTATTATTTGGTTTGAGACTTGTGGAAATTGTTCGTAAAAGAAATTCTTCAATATTTGAATTTCGTAACTTCCTGTTGGTATTGTAATAATCTCATCATCTATATAAAATTTATTATTATGTACGTCAATATTTGGTATTGAATTTAAAGTAAGTAACTCAACAAGTCCAACAACATAGTTTTTCTCAGGTGATAATTCAATTGGTGGATAATACTGTGCTTCTAGCACAGACGATGTTCCAGACAATGTTAATGTAAACGATTTATCCATGACTAATGAGTAAAATAAATTTGTTATCGTATTTATAGCTTTCCAGTTAAAAATTTTGAACATAAATGTCCACATATGACTGTATCATAATTTTGGAATTGATGATAATTATAGTCAATGCTACCAGCATCGAGATATTTTACGAGATCTTCAGGTGGTTGTAAGTCTCCAAAACTATCGAAATAAATTACTTTATTATTTTTTTTTTTATATGCTACCCAGTGCGTACCAGAGCCATCTTTGTCATCAAGATTTATAATGGCTGATTCATATTTCCATGGTTTAGTCGTTGGTAAATTATTTCTCATGAAAACTCCTCGAAAATATGGAATATTCATATCTTTAGCATATTTTATTAGATCGATATTTGTGAGAGCTCGATGTGGTAGCTTTACATGTTTTTTGCTGGTTTTAAAAAAAGTCCCATTCCTTTTTTATATGGTTGAAGGTATAAACCTTTACCTAATGCAATTGATTCCATTTTCGTATTGCTACGTTTATTTTCTTCAAATTGTCGTTTCGCAGCACTAGCATCATTAATAGCTTTTTTGATACTAGCAGCACCTCCACTTAATGCTCCAACAGCATTAAGACTAGCAAAAAGTGGCATTACAAATGGTAAAAAACCACCTATTTTTTATGGTAATGGTAACACTCGAGGCATCCGTATTTTTTCTCGACCGCCTGCTTTTTTGACTGCATCGTATGCACCTTTGAGTGCACATTTAACAGGATTTTCTCCTGGTTTAATAAATTCTTTGGATGTGTTTATAACTGTTATAAATGATGTTTTTTTTCCTGTTTATTTCAATTTTTCTTGTCTTTTTTTTCAGACCCATACCCAATTTTGATTTAACCTTCATTGTATTAGCTGTTCCCCAAGCAACTGCTTTTTCACCAATGGAAGAGTCTTTTGCAAGTACACGTTGCCAAGCTCGTTCAGAAAGATCTCAATCAGCTTGATTTCTTACATTTATATTATCTGGATTTTCAGAATAAGCAATATCGTGCTGTTTACAAGCAGCATCCAATAGATTTATACCAGGGTCACCTCGAGCCAATCTTTTTGCTAATTTAGTACCTGGTCCACAGTATTGATAACCAGGAACGTGTAGTTCAATAGGAAGTTTGTCAATTAGAGTATTTATGAAACCTTTACCACTTTTTTTTTTGTTTTTTTTATGTCTGTGCACAATCATGGTTTTCTTGTAACTGAAGTAAAGACTATAAAAGACTCGTATTTATAGAAAAATTTATCAGTAGTAAAATGAATTTTGCTGAGCAAAGTGTAAAGTTACCAGTTATTAATTTTGACGGATTCGTTCAACGAAATACTAGTAAAAAAAAATAAAACGACATGGAAAACTATTACCAGAAAGTGTGCGAGGGATTTTTTGTGGTCCATCTAACTGTGGTAAAACGAATGCTCTTCCATCTATAATCACTCATCCGAATGGTTTACGATTTGAAAATGTATACCTTTATTCAAAATCTTCAAACCAACCGAAATATCAAATAAATCTAGTTGAAAATTATAATAATTCAAAACATAGTACAATGAAGATGAAGACAATAGAAGTTAATCAAACGAATGAAAAGCAACTTTTAAGAACTATTTATGAAAAATTTCATATAAAACGAAATATTAAAAATAAATTTAAAGTTGATGATAAAGTTCGCATTAGTAAATACAAAAGTGTTTTTGAAAAAGGATGTACACCAAACTTTACAACCAAAATTTTTACAATCAAGGAAGTAAAAAATACAAATCCAGTGTCATATAAACTCATTGATTATAAAAACAATCCAATTGAAAGAGGATTTTATGAAGAAGAATTGACTAAAGTTAAATATTATGATATTTATTTAATTGAAATAATATTGAAGAAACGTGGTGATAAATTATAACGAAAATGGTTAGGTTTCGATGATACGCACAATAGTTGGATAAATAAATCAAACTTGTAATATATTATATAATTTTTTGAATAAAAAAGAAACTTGTAAAATATGTTTTAAATTTTTTTTATTTTAAAACCCTATAATCTAGTCTCTAATTGACTAATACTTTCATTATCAACATCAATATTATTATATTTTCCAAAAATAGAATTTTCATTAATATCAAAATCAGCAATTTTTTTATAAACTCTTTTCTTGCTACACATGATAATAATTAAACAAATTATGATGATCCCACAAAACCCAATATATTTTAATTTTTTTTTATCATTTGAATTGCATCATGCTTAATTTTGATAACCTCTTCACAATTATCATATGTTTCTAACGTTTTATTTGGAATGAAAAAATTTTTTTTACAATTATTGCATTTAATTGTAGGATAAATTTTTATTTCTTTTAATAAAATCCATTCAGTGAGTTCACAACAATGTTCTACTTTCATATTCAATTTAACACTTGTAACATCAAGTACTTCCAATGAACAAAAACCAGCGATGTCATCAACTCCAAAACTAATTATTTCATTATTTGAAATATTAAGATGTTTTAAATAATAAAAAATTTTTAAATTTGGTATCACAGTCAAGTAATTATTGTTGATGTCTAAAAAATTAATATTTGAATCGAAAGTTATATTGTAATCTTTATCATACAACTCATTCATTTCAAGATACAATGTTTGTAAATTTGTATTTTTAAGAATACTCGGTGGTAAATTTGTTATAATATTGTTATGTAAATTGAGAACAATTAAATTATCTTGATGTAAAAATGCTTCAGAATCAATTTTTATAATTGCACTTTTTTCAAGACTAATATATGATAATTTTGGATATTTTATAAAAGAATCATTTTTTAATGTACGAAGATAATTACCATTAAAACAACCAACCTGTAATAAACAAATATATTATTTTTATACTTATTTAAATTTTTTAATTTTATTACCTTGATATTATTTCTTAAATATTGTGGTATATTTTCGAGATTGCTACATGTCACTTGGGACAGTTTATAGAAACAATTTTTTTTGTTTTCATTTTGATGTAATATTAAATTAGTTGCATCAACTCGAGTTATTAATTTTATCGCTCCATTTAATAATGTTGCAGTTAAAAATATCAATACAATTACTGATGAGTGATCCATTAATCTAAAATTTAAAAAAAATATAATTATTAAAAATATATTATTTTTTTTATAAATTACCTTAAATAAAAAAAAAAACTTGTGAAATTAGTTTTAAATTTGTTTTATTTTATAACCCCATGGTACAGTATCAGTAGTATCTGGTAACAATTGTCTTTTGTCGTCTAACCAACTTAATGCTATTTTTTTTTGTGCTACAGTTTTTACTGTATGTGTTTTACTTGTAATTAAATACTGAGTTTTAGATAATAATTTATGTTCAAAAAGACAATTTTTATAATCATCGAATGTAATTTCTTTCAAAGTCGATCCTTTAACACCTTTTGCTTTTTTTATAACTTAACTGTTTTCTAGTATACGAAAGGTATAAAGTTTAGCTCTCAAACCAATAAATTCAGTCAATATATTTCCACAATTTTCATCTTTCATAAGACCAAGTACTTTTTCGTTTTTTTGAAGTATATTAAATATATTATCTTGAGGATAATCTGAAGTATCGAATTTTTCAAAATTTTTTTTCATTTCTTCATAAATATTTAAGTGATTAAAATAATATAATAAACTGTCTGTATCATGATACATTAACTTTGCATCGTTACTCAATTGTAATTTTATATAATTGTAATTGAAATGATAAATATATGTTTCCGAAATATCAAGTATTGAAAATCCTACATACACAAGTTTATTGAAATGGATTTTTGTACGTTCCAATTCAATCATAGCAATCTCATCTTCAAACAATGTGAGACTATGAAAAATTGGTTTTGAAATGTAGTGTTTCCTTACATTTTCAATACATTTCCCAGATATAGCATTATTGAGAAGTTTATAATAATCTTTTTCAAACTGACTTTTTGCTTCTTGTCTTTTTTCCGCATTGAAGTCAATGTATTTTTTTAACCAAGCTGATTGTTTGAATTTAAGAACTCGATGAATTCCAATCAATTTCATACCTACCTTAAGATTTCTATAGTGGATGATATATTTTTATTTTGAAAGGAACGTTGTCATGAGTTTCGATTGATTTGAATTTGGAGGTGTTCTACGTTCTGGGCATAACGGAAGGTCCTTGTGTAGTTCGTAGAGCTCTGGAGGATACTCCAAATCAACTTCATAAATGTAGCCTGTAGAGCAATTATCAGGTGTTGCTAAAATCTGTTCTACAGACCATTTATTAATCCTATTCAAAGCCGCCATATGAAAGATGCTGTGACATCGCCAATCCATATAAATTATTGACATCAAAGTACATAAGATATGAGTCATCTTTACTTGGATCATATTCATCACCCATATACGGATTGTTAGCTTTCGCATATCTATTAGAGCATACAGCCACTCCACCCCGTATTCCTTTTTCAATAAATAATAATAATTCTACATCTGTTAAAAGTTCCAATTCTACATTAGTACATTTTAACATACAATCCCATGAGAACCCTGGTGATGTATAGGAATGAAGTGGATCCAAGTTATATGATAACAAACAGTTTCTACGAAAATTTTCAAAAATATCAGCTAATAGCAAAACATCTGTACGTAAATATAAGTCTGAGTAGTCACCAAGTGTTTCAATTTTAAATTTTTGCCAGACAGTTTGAGCATGTTGATAGTCATCATTTGAAATATTACTGTTTTTTAATCTTGAATAAAATTTATCAATCGGTGGTAATTTTGTATCATTAAGTTTTTCCCAACTATCTATGTATTCATATGAACATACTCCTTTTCTTTTTAATAATTGAAATTTGTAAGAATTTTCACAATAATATCTTGTAATTTTTCA
This sequence comes from Lysiphlebus fabarum, assembly GCA_011426435.1. NCBI lineage: Eukaryota > Metazoa > Arthropoda > Insecta > Hymenoptera > Braconidae > Lysiphlebus > Lysiphlebus fabarum. Next base: position 122,568 of record WSYQ01000189.1, on the reverse strand, counting down.
TTATCAGATAACTTTGATGCTAATTTGTCAAGGCTAGTTGCCATAAATCTGTAGGAATCAAAAAAACCCAAATTTACGACACGATAACCTCTTCAGCATGGATATCTTATTTCTTTTGTGAATGATATATATTTTTCTTTATTCACTGGTAAAACTTTTATTGAACCTTCAAACTGGTTAGCTAAATACTTTAAGATAAAGTGTGAGTCATAACCTGTAAGGTTATGAAACACTACTGGTATTGTATATGAATCTGTATAATTAACGTTACACCCTAGATGAGCTGCTCCACCGTAGTGACCCGTGAAGTGACAATGGTCATGATGTTTAATGTCTGTAGGAGTAAAATCTTGCTCACAAATATAACAAGTCTTTGCTGTTTGAAAGTCAATAATTTGTTCATTAGTAAGAGGTTCTATTGGAGTTGGATTATTCAAAATATTGTTCACTTGTCTAGTCCTATTTTGGAGTTCTTCGATAAAACTTTCTATACAAGTAGGACTGCGAAACGCTGCAAATTGTGATAATGAATTATCATATGTACAATGAAAATAATTTGCAGCACTGTATGGTATATGACTATCTGAATCATTTTCTCTAGGTTCTAAAAGGCACTCAAGATCTGCATAAATGACAAATGGTACTGACACTTTAAATCGATGGTTTTTAAACTTGAGTATATTTTCACCTTCTTCTAGTAAAATCATTTTTACTTTGTTATTATTTTTACAATCTGATAAATGCTTATTGAATGAACTTTCAATTTGAAAATGATTTAAACACTGATCACACAACCATTTTTTATGATTATTTTTAGAAATTTGTAAACTGACAAGTCCAGATAGATTTCTAATCCAAGCAAAATGAAATATTGTATCATTATTATCAGTTGTAGATTGACTGTTCATAATAAGCAAATGAATAGTAGGTTTGGGTGAGTTATATTTACTCAAGTAAACTGGCGCTATTTTATATTTTTTACTATCTTCCAAATCATATACATTTATTGATAAGTTATTCATGATCTCAAACTTGGGAATGTCATGTAATGTAATTGGAAATGTGATTCTGTCATACTTCAATATATTTTGAAAATCAGGGTATGAGCTAGTTCGAGTACATTCATCATTATTTTTAATATTCACAACTGCTTTTTTTGTCTGAATGCTTTCTGGCAATTCTACAAATGTTGATAAACTGCCTTTGAGCGGTTCATAACGATTAATATTAATCATAAGATTAATAATTGCTCTGAGTGTCCAACCGGAATCTTTTTCTTGAAAATCTTCAATTTTAGTAAGAAATTTATTTGCTAAATTATTTTTGAACCAATCAGTTGTTGGAAAAATTACTTCATTTTTCGTATTGAAATATTTAATTTCATCTATAGGTTCACTTTTTTTTATAATTCCAAATTTACATGCTAAACCATCATTAACTTTTAAATTTTCATGATTTCGAACCATATTCTTTAATCGACTAATTGTCATTTTTTTAGCGTCCTCCAAAAATAATTGTACATTTTTATGTCTAAGATTAACTACAGTGCCTGTTCGAATTCGTCCTTGAAAAGCTGTCTGACCATCGGACCACTTCACTCTATCATTTAAATTCTTACTAGTCCCGACACCAGCACCATGTTTTTGTTTACTTTTGAATTTTGCACTCAACGATTTTAGTTGAGAAATTGTCGTTTAGAATTCATTTTTACTGTTTATTGTTCTTACCGTTAGGGAAATATTTATACTAATCACTCAATGGTTTCACTGAGCTTTATATACCCAAATACTTCTACAATGTTCTATAAAAACTGTGAGTCGTCAGATGTTACAAGTTCTTGAACATTTTCGAATTTTTTTCTCGGAAAATGACTTGATCGTGATCTATAGAATATTCTAGAAAAATGTATTTGCTATAAAAAGAAGACAATTGAGACATATAACGACAAATCATTTTGAGCATTCATACATCAGCAAAAAAAGTATTTTTATTTTTTTTTTATTTTTCTATATATATATATACATAAATCTTTACAATTATCATTTTTTTTTCATAGAAAAATGGATTCTTTATTAGCAATCAACAATGTTGCTCGTACTGTCAGCAATTTACCATTAAAAAAAATATCTGATTTAACACCTGGAGCTGACTACAGAATTACTGGCATCCGAAGAGCAAATACAAAATATGGAATGAAAATAATTATAACAAACCAGTCAGAATTCGATATTTTTTTATCCAGCAAATTATCTTCTTTTTTAGAAAAAAACGAGGATGAATTCTTTATTTCTTCTCTAAATAAAAGAATTAAAAAATAATTGTACTTATCTTATTATTAAACGTGAAATATTTAAAAAACAATAAAAAAAATACAATACTTGTATAAAAACAATACTTTAATAAAAAAGAAAACAACTAAAAATTATGATGACATTTTTTTATTATCGAAAAATTGATTACAATTTTTCATTTCAATAGGAAAATTATATTTTTTAAAATGATTATGTATATATTTTTTTTTTTTTGGATAATGATAGTTTTTTAAAAATAATTTATAGTTTTTTGAGAATAAAAATTATGTAGTTCATTGGTTAGTTTCTAAAAAATAAACTTCTCCATCAATCTTGACGACTTTAGCTTTAAATTGTCCATAATGCACATGCAGTGCATAGTTTGGAGTATCTAATGCTTTAGCACTTTGAATCATCATATCAATTGTCTCACTATCCACAGAATTTTCCCACTCCGCTGGAATCCATGCCTGCAATTGATTGTCTGCATTTCTGTGTAAAACGTAATATCTGAAAATAAAAAATTATTCAATCGTTTTTGAAAAAAAACTAATAATTTAAATGTAAAAAAAGTATCATGTATATATTGGAGAAAAATAATTGTAAATATTTTAAAGGAAAAAAAAAAAAATTTATTTTTCTAATAAATTTGGATTTATTTCGCGGAAAAAATAAGTGCAATTAATTGAAAATTATATGCAAACACAATGCGATGCAAATAAAGCGATCATTAAAGCGGCACATATACGTAAGAAACTTACGCACACGGAATACTCGGAAGAATCACTGGAACTTTGCCATCTGCGCGCATAAATCGAACGTGCCCATTTTCAATCACTTTTACAGAACGTTTTTTTTTTATCATAAAAAAATTTTACGAATATACAATTTACTATGGACCGCTATTATTGTGTTTTTTATATAATTTTTTTTCAAATAAAAAAAATTTTCAAAAAAGTAACACTTTCTATGAAATCACTTCATTTTAAAATATCTAAAACATCATTTACACTTTGTTTAAATTTTGTCAAATTTTTTAAAAATATTAAAAAAAAAAGAACAGTTTTTATTGAATGACTTTATTCTAAAATATTAAAAACATCATTCACACTTTTTTATTTAAATTATGTTTCATTTAGAAATAAAAAAAAATATCAACTAAATATTATTTTATTAATAAAAATTAAAAACTATAGATTAACAATTCAAGAAATTTTAAAATGTAATAAAATGTCATTTACGCTTCATTTATCAATAAAAAGAAAATATCAAACTAATAAATAAAAAAAAACAAAATCGTAAACATCAACAAAAAAACTAAAAAAAAGTTTGACAATAAATTTGAAAACTAAATAAATTAACAAAAAATTTTATTAACATTTTTACTTAGCCTGACAGAATTATTTTTTGTCTTTGCACAACAGACCGAGTTCGAACAGAATAATTAATGATGAATTAACTGACCTTACAGACCTATATATAAGCTGAAGATTTCAGTTATATTATACATCATCTTTTCATATCACACCATGCAATATACAGCTTGACAAATTTCTAAAGATCTCGGTTGTACAGATAGCCGTCGGATCACACCATGCTTGCATATACCGTGCGTCAGATTTTATAAACACATTGACAAAATATTTCCGACGCACTTGAAAACATTAGAACTGCATATTAATCATTTGTTTCAAGGTTGTCTAGATGTGTCAACTAATATATTGGCTGGTTATCCCACACATTACCTCTTCGTATGATAACACTATACCTTTATATACACTCTGTCAGATTTTATAAACAAGACTGCAGATGACATAATTTTCGTAACACCCTTGAAATATCCTCTATCGACTTTATAATAAAAGATAAAATTGCCCTTGAAATAACTTTTGTCAATATTGTTAATACATTGCTATAGTGTGAAATTTAAATAAACAAATATTATATATTAAACGAAATTGCTCTTGAATTATTAATTATCAATATTATAAACAAAAATAAAATTGCCCTTCAAATAAACAAAAAACACCCATGGAAATTCTTTGTCAATATTGTTTATAAATTTTGACATTTAATATAAACAAATTTTTGACAAATATGTATGACGTCACATAGAAGCTTCTAGAAGCTTCCGGATCTCACCCCCGATCATCCCCCGATTATTATCCCCTGCCGCTACCCCACCTCATCCCTCACCGCTGATCCAGAACCGGCCTTGTTCTATTACTAACAATTTAAACTTACATGAATCTGACACTTTTTTGTACATAAAATTTTAATTTTTGTTTTTCGTTAGATATCACATCTTTTTGTATAGCTTTATATTTAAATACTATTAATATATACGTTGGGTTGCCACGCGCTTTATCTATATGATAGCTCCAAAAAAAAAATATTGAATTTTGAAAAACTTTGACTCGACCCCTTACGAGGGGGTTGATATTTTTTTTAAAAAAGTGCCATCACGGGTCGATTTAATCAAAAAAAAAATATATTAATACAAGAAAATATTAATCATTTTTATAAAATTTTAAGGGTGTCCAATTTGCCCTCAGTATCCCCTATGTATTTATTAATTTTTAATTTATTTTATTTCATATTTGTTTATTAAAATAAATTGACTATTGTTATTATATTACCAAGATTTATTATTTTATTTTATTTTATTCTATTTTATTTTTGTTTATTGAATTAAATTAAATACTGTTATAATGTTACCAACATAAAAACAAAAATCTGGACTAAAATAAATTGAACAAAATAAATTAATAAACTGAATTATAAACATAAGCTAGATTTTTTACCAACATAATAACGAAAATCTGGACTTTTAAAATAATTTTACTAAAAACGCAATTTTAAAAAATTGGTTTTACTTTAAAAAAAAAAATATACAAGTAAAAAATTTAATTTTTTTTTTTATTAAAAAGCGTGATATTAATTTATGGGATCACACTGAATGAAATTTTGATTTTGATAATTTATAATATTTAAATTCGTCAATTTAATTTTAGCAAAGACAAAGGTTACTTCTATTTCGTGTATATAGTCTCGGTACTGCCTTTTCGCTTTCATTTATTTTTCTAATCGAATATATTTTTTTTCTCATACTTGACAAGAGGCGCTACCGTGCCTGTTGATAAATGATTTTTTGACTTTGATGCCCAATGCGATATTAAGTACTGAGTTTAAGAACAAAATTATACATCGAAAAAATTTGTATTTTCTTCTATCAAAAAGTTTTATATCATTACGGATGATAAAAGAACAAAATATTTTTATCTACTCTCGGTCATATTTTCATTGGAGCGTACTGATTGAAGAGTTTTTGAGATGTCAATGCGATGTTGAATACTTAGTATCAGGACGAAAATATATATCGAAAAAATTCATTAAAGGTTAATCGAAGTTTTATTTAACAGTTCAATATTAATTTACGAGAGGATAAGAAATGCAATATTAAATACTTCTATACTATTTATTTTCGGGAACTTTCCAAATAAATTTCAATTCTCTTTCTATCAATTATGACTAAAAATCTTGTTGCGTCAATGAATGTTGCAATTTAAAAATAATAAAAAAATAATGAATCGTTGCAAAAATGGATGCTAGAATTTAGAATTTTATAAATAAAAATACAGTTAATTGTTATTCAGCAGTAAATAGGTTTAACAAGGCTCTTCAACTATTAGGCATTGACTATGCTGCAACATTAAATACTTTTACAAGTCTATGAACAACACTACCGTGTCTCTTGATATAGGGCGGCATACAAAAAAACTGATACAATTGTCTAAACAAATATCCAACTAAATTACACCGAATAAATTTTTTTTTTCTATTCAATTACCATAATCGAAGAGAAATACGTTTAAAATCATGACATGAATAGTCTTGAATTATGACAATAGTGTCTTGGACCATGAACCTTTTTGTCATAATCAATTAAATTTATGGTTTAAAAATTTTTTGGGTGTAAAACCATTTCTCAATAAGTCCATACACTTGTATTATGTATTAAAAGATCTGAATATTCGTCAGTAGATTTATTTCTTTTAAACATTTGAATGTGATGTCTACGAAAGTTGAACTATGAACGAATGATTGAACCGCTTATTGGATTGTACTCAATAATACGATCATGTAAGATTAGGCAGTTTTCTTTTTTATTTTTAGACCGAGATGTTTGAGGAACTGAATCTTCTGACGTGTTATCACTTTCAAAGGTCTTTTTAGACTGTTTGACTTTTGGCATGTCGAATAATTTTTATAACTATAACCGATAATTTTTTTATTTATCACGATTCCTATTATTATTATTATAGACGTTTGACATGTAAACGGATCGTTATAGTTCTCCTCGAAAATTTACCAAGTCTCCGTCTTGATTAACAATTTTTAACTTGTATTGCTTGTACGGCGATCGGTAGATAAATGACATGAGATGGTACTTCTATAATCCTATATCCTTTTGGAACACAAGAGAAAAGTTCATAAATTGTATGAACTGGTCGATCATTCATATGAGCACCGGCTGTTATATTACATTCAGTACGTAAGGCGTTAATTTTTATGATTGAAACAGTAAAATCAAATTTATGCAAGATATAAAGAGTTAATATTTGTGATGAAAATCCAAGCAATCTCCCTATTGTATTATTTTCTTGGAAATTTATATAATTGTTACACAATATTTTACAACACATTTCATTAGTATTAACTCTAATACTCAAAGAAATTTCTGGTAATTGTTTTTCAAAATAATCTTCAATATCTTCGATTTCATAACTACTAGTAGGTAAAGTAATAACATAATCACCCACATAAAATTTATTATTGTACTCATCAATATTTGGTATTGAATTGAATATTAGCAATTCAACGAGGCCCATAGCATAATTTTTGACTTTAGATAATTTAATTAGTGGAAAGTAAGTGGCTCCGGAAAGTATTAATGTGAACGAATCAGTCATGACTAATGTTGAAATTATATGAACATATGTATTTATAATTGTCTAGATAAAAATTTTAAATATAAATGACTGCATATGACTGTATCATATTCTTGATAATTTTTATAATTATATTTAATGCTACCAACACCGAGATATTTTTTAATTCTTCAGGAGGACCTAAATCTCCAAAACTATCAAAATTAATGAATTCATTATTTTTCTTTTTATATGCAACCCAGTGTGTTCCAGGACCATCTTTATCATCAAGATTAATTCTTAGATAATTTCTTAGGACCTGATTCAGGTAAATCATATCTCATGAATACACCTTGAAAATTCGGAATTTTAAAAATTTTTAAATATTTTATAAGATCAATATCGTTCAAAGCTCGATGTGGTAGCTTTACTTGTTTTTTGATGGTTTTACAAAATAACTAAATCCTTTCTTATGAGGTTGTAAAAACATACCATTTCCCAAAGCAATTGATTTAACTGTACTAAGACCAGCAAAAACAGCCATTAAAAACTGTAGAAATCCGCTGATTTTAGTTGATAATGGTAAAACACGAGGTTAACGACTATTTCTTTTACCGCAAAAATAAAAAATTATCAGTTACAAATTTCGATGAACTTATTCAACATAGTTTTGAAAAAAAAGAAAAGACATGGGGATTTACTACCAAATAGTGTTCAAACAATTTTCTGGGGTCCAAGTAGTATCGGAATAACGAATGTCTTATTCGCAATAATTACACATGAAAATGGTTTACGTTTTGAAAATGTATACGTTTATTCAAAGTCTTTGAATTAACCAAAATATAAACTTTTAGAAAAATTATTACAATTCGTAAAATGTATTGATTATTTTCCTTTTAATGAACATGAACAAGTACTTCAATCTCAAGATACAAAACTAAACTCTGTCATGATTTTTGATGATGTTTTCTGTGAAAAACAAGATAATATTAGAGATTTTTTTTGTATGGGTAGACATCAAGACGTAGATTGTTTTTACCTTTGCCAAACTTACGGTCGAATCCTTAAACATTTAATTAGAAATAATGCAAATTTTTTAATTCTCTTCAAGCAAGATGATCTTTATTTAAAACGAATATATTTTGATCATGCATATACAGATATGACATACACGAAATAATGGCTTTGATTGTTATATAAATATAAAATCAGAGCAAATATTTCGTTAACAATAGTATTATCATAGATGTTGAGTAATAAACATCAACGTGGACAATTAAAACTATTGTAACACCACTTCAGAAATTTGTTGAAGCATCAAATCATAATAATCACAATAATATAAAACAAGGAATCAAAGATGAGTTACCAATGAAAATTGAAAAAGTTGAAAAATATAATAATGGTTTATTTACTGATGATGAAGACAATAATGATCAAGAAGATAAAATAGCTGATTTATCATTTGCAAGTGTTATAGGTTCTGAAAATAATTTAAGTGAGGCTCTTCGAAAAAAAATTTATCACCAATTAAAACACAAGAATATTTGAAAAAACTGAGCAAACAAAAGTCTGCAGATAGTGGATATAGTATTCAAAAACCGAAAAAAGATAATATGCTCAAATTCGGAAAATCACAAATTGAATTTAAAGACAATCAAATCCATATTGGTCACACTGTATATCATGAAACACCAGGCTAGTTAGAATTATTATTAACGAACAATCCTAAAACATCATTAATAAAAAATAATGATGAAAAAAATTTTATTGAAATTATAAAATCAACAAATAGTCACCATAAATTTTTTGATCCTAAAAGTCAATTAAGAATTAAAAAAATAAAAAATATAAGAAATACATTTCACCTTTCTTTATTCCATGACAAATCAAGGTTCAGGCTTACCTCAATACAAAATAACTGGTAATTCTGCAATTGATTATGGTTATTGGGATGATCCTAACGAACTAATTAATCGTCTTAGACTTTTCATAGCGTCTCAAGCAGCTGGAAATCATGGAAATGATAATGAAATAATTTCAATCATTGAAGAATTGAAGGAGGCTGAAATAATCTATTAATTAATGTACATTAAATGAATTTATTCAGTCCTTATTCACGGTCAACCAAACATGAGTATCGATGTTTTTGAACACCAATTAACACAAAGTAAAATAAATAATAGAAGTACACGTGGACCTCCTGGTGAAGGTTTAAAAATAACAAAAGATGGTCATTATGATATTAATTATCGAATATTGTGTAATATTGCCGATCCTGTAGAATATATGGATGCTGCATCAGTACAAGTAACTAGGAATATTATGAAAAAAGAAACACAAGCTTTGTATCAAATAACGACATCTTTGAGAGGAATAACTGATACTAAAACTACACTCATAGATTCACTCAAATCTGAATTAAAAAAGAATCAAAATAATCAATCGAATTTTATTGTATCACTACAAGATCTTGCAACACGTAATGCTGATTCAATAGATCAGCTTGATCAAAAAGTACTTGAATTGGATAAAAACTTTACTGTCTCGTCACAAAATATAGAAAAAAATCTAAAAATATTAGAATTTTTCTAATAATTGATCGTCAGCAGTTCAGTGAAGAAATCAAGACATGGTTTGTTTTCTAGATGTGCAAGGGACTTAGGAGCCTTATAATTTTGACCTTGGAGTTTTGGTGACACCCCTTATGAAGATACTTTTCATAAAATAAAAGAAGAAAAGAGGTGGCTGATCATGGACCTGCTGTAGTAAATAGTGAATCAATGAAGGATCTTATCGAATTTGGAAGTCGTGTATGGGAAGGAACAAATTATGGATTAGTATTTAATTTACGAGAATTAGGTGCTCCAGAATTTAATAAACCGAAAGAAAAAGCACCTGAAATGCATCCTCTTGTGAAAATTTTAATTGTGCTCCCGAAAATGTGTAAAAAATCGAACAATGGTTAATAAAAATATTTCCAATAAAAATGACAAAAAATTTTTCATCAATACATTTTTTAGAAAAAAGAATGACAAATAAATAACATTTATTTTGATAAAATAAATGTAATAAAAATTGTAAAGCATATTCAAGTATTAAAGAAATAAAAAACCAATTATATATCATATTCAAATATTATTTATTTTTTTATATCCCCATGGTACAGTGTCTGTGGCTTCTTTTATAATTTTATCTTCATTCAATATTTCCATGCTATAGGCTTTTTTACGTAAACCTACAAATTCAGTCACAATTTTACCGAAGAGATGTAAAAATGTAAAAATGTAAACATGTACAAATCCAAAAAATTTATTGTTCAAACGAAGATTAATTTATAGTTCAAAAGTCAATTGTTCCATCGAAACAGGATTATTTAAAATATCATTCACTCGTTTTCAAACTACTCTATGCATATCAAATGCGAATTTTGATAGTGAATTATCATATGTACAATGCAAATAATATCCGACACTATATGGTTTATATGGATCTTTTTTATTTGCTTCTGGTTTAAGTATACACTCTAAATCAGCATAGATTGAAACGGGTGCTGGTTCTTCAAATTTATACATTAAATAAAATATTTTCCTCTTGATCTGGCATTAACATTCTAGCAGTGTTTCGGTTTAAACAACCATCAGAATGATTTCCATAACATAAACTTTGATTACACAACCATAATTTATGCCCATTTTTTGATACTTGTAAACTTACTGATCTTGATGAATTACAAATCGAAGCGAAATGGGAAACTGCTTGGAAATTTTCTTTTTCGTTGTCAAAATCACTTTCACAAATGTCACTAAAATTATTGTCATCATTATCACTATCACCTTCATGATTATTATCATTAACATAATCATCAATAAAATTGTTATTATTACTAGTGTTATACGTATTATTTTTTTTTTTATTGACAGCTTCTTGATTTAAAATTAATAGATGGATTGTTTTTTTATCTGACTTAAATTGACTCAAATAAATAGATACTATTTCTTTTTTTTTTTCACTCTCAATCGCATAGATATTGATAGATAACTTATTAATTTTGTCGAATTGTGGTACATCTTTTAATGCAATCGAGAATCGAACACCTTCATATTTTAGTATAGTTTTTAAGTCTGGATATGAACTCACACGTTCAGGGTAATTTTTAGCTGGATATCATGCTGCTATTACTGACCATAAGAAACAATATTCATCATAATTGCGTATATTTATTACAGCAGGTTTTCTAATATATAAAAATATCTGGTCCCGGTGTTTGTCACCAAACTCCTTCGAAACCGCTTAACCGATTCCCATGGAATTTTCCATGGCTTTTCCTTAAGTCTGAGAATCAAAAGTAAACTATATTTCAACCCTCTCATTTATAAGGGTGGTTCACCCTTAAGGAAAAAAATGGAAACCCTACTATACGCCATCTATACTTTATTCATATATACATACGACGGTTGGTAATGCAGTTTTTATCCAAATAGCGATACAAAGAATATATACACATAATAAGTGCAAGTCTTTATCGTATATATAAATATATGTATATATAAATTTTGTAATTTCATAAAATAAAATCAAAAAGTAATTTGAAACAAGCAAATACTACAAGTAAAATGAGAAATTGAAAATATTTAAACATATTGCAATTATCCATGTAAACAGAACATATACATAAATATACATAGCTATTTAAACATATATAAAATGTTTGTATATATATAATTCATGTAATATATTTTATATCCACAAAGATATATATGCGTATTTTTATATGTATACACGTATACTATATACATTCACATGTTTACCATAAATATGCATGTATATTTTTTTTACATTTACTGCAGATATTTCAGTATGATATTAATGTGAATATTTATTTTTCTTTGTAAAAATATTAATTATTTAATTTTGTCAAATTGAAAAGGTGATATAATGAAATAAGTTGAGTCAAACGCTACGTCAAACTTATAGTGTTTTGCAGGAATATTTTATATCGTAATAAAACGACTTCAAATTTTTAAAATTGTGTTTTGGAAGAATTTGTATGATGAATTATTATTACTTTTTTTTAAAATACTATTTGAGAATAATTATAATTCAAAATTATTTACATCCTAAGTTTTGTCGTTCATTTACAAAGTAATTCAAACAGAGCCAGAAAATTTAAAATTAAATATCACTATTTCTTCAATAAAAAAATTAGTATATGACCGAGAAATTGGTCATAATAATTCAAATAAGGCCCACAAAAAGAAAAAAATTCATGTCCATTTTCACCCACATTTCGTTGAATAAAAAAAAAATGATAAGCCCAAAAGACCAAAAAAAAATATATTAAACTATATAAAGGGAGTGTCTCCACGCAAATAGAAATAAAAAGTTTAGGTCACAGCACTGTAAGAATTAAAACAAAAAGTCTATGTTGGAGCCCTAAATTTTTGCTTGATATTGTACAAATTTTAGCCAACCACGACCAAGTCGTATACGGATGAAAATACGGAATATATATCTCATGTGCGTAATCTGTATATACAAGTATAGAGCGGCGTGCGACGCATCAATGACACTCGAATACACTTGGCCCCACGTTTACGTCAAATATTATCATGAATTACATAAACTTTAATCGACAATATCTCCGAACTGCGATGGGACAAGAATATAATTTTACACAAGTATACACGCAGTAGTATACAGGCCCTCTAAACGTAAATAATAGTATTTCTCTGTCTTTCGGAGGCAACCTCACTGGAATTAAACTTTGTATCCATTTTTGAATTCAATGAGATAAAATGAGGATCCTAAATATTTTCTGGAATTTTCCAACTATCTTTAAAATTTTTTTTTTTTCTGAAAAATTCCTGTCATGACAGCCAATAATATGTTATAAATTAAAAAGTGAGCCACGACTTTTACATATATAATAAATATGTTGTTTTTTTAATTTTCAGATTCGTTAAAATTTTGAAAATTTTCAGAATTTTAAAATCGATTTATATCCAAAATCAAAAAATTGAAATGAAAAATGTCTTGATAATTTGCGTAGCATTTTATTTTTAAATTTTAAAAACTTCAAAATTTTAAGAATATCTTTAATATAATAATGTTGACTGTCATGAGAAAGGTATTTTAGAAAAAAAACTTATTTTCAAAAAAGGTAGGTAAGTGGGTAGATCTTATTTAGAAATAAACGGGCTGGAAACACCCCTAAAGAAGGGGTGGTAACTTCTAAGAAAAAAAAATTCAAGATCCTCATTTTATCTCGATGAGCTAGAAAAAAAACTGAAAGTATAATTCTGAGAAGTCGAAAAAAATAATTTTAGTTATTTCACCCCATATTTAAAATTTATAATAGATATGTTTTAATATTTGGGAGCTAAGAGAATAAATGTTCATTGTTTAATTATTTGGAGACTTCGACACGTTTAATTTCTTATCCCGCTATTCCCTACTTTCGTTAAATGCAATTTTTTCGTGGCTGGCATATATGCATATGTATGGCAAAAAACATTTGCCGGGTCTGCTAGTTCTTTATAAATTGAGGCATTTCAATATATGTATTCAACCCATTTCTCATTCGTTCATACAAATTTATATTTGTTGTTAAATTAATTATTTCTTTCATTGTCCAACCTGAATCTCGAAATTCTTCTACCTTTACAAGAAGTTTGTCAATTTTATTTTTATTAAACCAGTTGTTTAGATCAGTTGTTTGCAAAATTATATCATTTTTATATTGAAATATTTTGTTTCTTCAACAATTTCGTTATTTTTCATAACTTGAAATTTACATGATAAAATGCTATTAACTTTTAAATTATTTCCTTTTCTCAATATATTTTTTACGCGAATAGTAGACATTTTTCTAGAATCTTGTAAAAAATATCGTAAATCTATATGTTGTAAATTTATAACTACACCAGTTCGCATGCGTCTTTGAAATATTGAGTCTACATCGACCTACTTTCCTCTATCTTTTAATTTGTTATTATTGCTACCAATTCCAGTGCCAGCTTTTTTTTTCTTCAAGTTGTTCAAGTATTGATTGTAATTGTATTATTGTAGTTTGTATATAATTTTTTTGACCATGAGATGAAGTCCATACTTTTGATTATTTTTTTAATAATTTAATATTTTTTTTTAAATTCAATCCATTATTCAATTATATTGCGTGTTTTAATATCTCGACAAGCTTTTTCCATTATCTTTATTAATTGTTTACAGTTGCTTGAATCCATTTTTTTGCAATTGAAAATTTTTGAGCATTGCTTAACAGTCAAACAATTTTGTACTAATGATCGAGATGAAGACTCGTTGTTACAATTATATTATTATATTTTTTCTCATAATAACTTTTAAGTCCATGAACATAAAAATATTGTTCAATTAAAATGACGCATATAATTTTTTTTAAACAAAGAGCTAACGGGTATAATTTATTTATTTGAAAATTATTATAGTTTCAATATTTTAATAAAACATTTTTTTTTGTTAACTGGAAATAAAATAATTAGTCACATCATTTATATTTCTTGTAACAAAATTTAACATGCCTGCTTCAAAACGGGAATCTGTTATTTTATTCTATACAATGACAATTCAATTTTTTTTTATTTGAGCAGATAATTTTTATTAGTCACGATGAAATATGTTTTTTATCATTCATTTTTAGGTTAAATATATTTATATGACTGTTCTGAAATAAATTTTTTTGTTTGCTGGCCCACTGTTTGCTAAAACAGTTATTACGTTTTTCATGATCCATTAATTAAAGTTTTTTTAAAACTTATTAGAATAACTTTAATAAGATTATTATTTTCTATTTTAAAAGCTTGGGATCATGAAGTACGCTTATTGACAATTTTTTAACTTTGAAAAGTCGTTTTATTTATTACAGTTTTATACGTCTAAATCTATTCTTTTTATACAATCAAATCTTTATACAATCATTTTGTGAAATGTAGCAGAAAAAGTAAAAAAAGTGTGTAAATAAATTTATAAAATAATTTCTAAAAAATAACAAAGTTTCATAACTTATAAATTGAATATTTATAAAAAAATCATACAAATTTTTATTTTTTTTTTTTACTATTCATTTTTATTTGATAAACCCCTCATCTCATTTCTAGCCTTTTATTTATTTATTTATTTATTTCCATATTCATTACTTTAGTAAAAGTCTCAACAGAATTCATAAGGCACATATTACATTGTTGTACGTTTACATTCACTGAGAAAAAATTCTTCTATTTATCAGAAAAAAACTTCTGGGCAAAAACTTGTTTAAAATAAAAAAAAAAATTGTTTAATTTAAGAAAAATTCTGTTTGAATGAAGAAAGATAAAGTTCTTGTTTGAAACAACATTTTACTTATATCATTCAAATAGTTTCTTGTTTCGAGCCATAATTGGTTCGTATCAAGAAGAATACTTCTAGTTATAAACCATATAAATTCTTGACACAAACACTATTATGGTTATTATAAGAAAATAGCTTCTTGTTTTAAGTGACAAAGTGGCTTTAAACAAGAAAAAAACTTCTAGAAAAAAGGAACAATACGTTTGAATTAATCAGGGTCACTGTTTTAAAAAAGTAAATTAGTTACTTCTTTCACGCCGTTTTTTCTCCAAACAAGCAATAATTTTTTAAAATATTAGAAAAAAAAATTTAAAAATTTCATTTTTTTTTTGTTATTATGATTATTAATTAATAATTATTATTCATTTTATTCTAAGAAACTGAAAAGGAGAAAGGATATATTTGCAGGATTATGTTTTCCTTAGCGAAAACGAATTTTTTTTTAACCAATAGACAATTAAAAATATATTTTAAAAAAATAATTAATATTTTTTAAGTGAACAATTGGCTATGAAAAAAGATGTATTTGCAAAAAAGACGAGTACTTGTATAATAATTGTTTAAAAAATTATTTAAGCAACAATATTTGTTTCTCTTACCAAAAGACAATTGAAAATATATTTTAAATAAATAATTAATCATTTTTAAGTGAACAATTGGCTAAGAAAAAAGATGTATTTGCAAAAAAGACGAGTCTTTGTATAATAATTGATTAAAAAATCATTTACGCAATTTCATTTGTTTTTTTAACCAATAGACAATTAAAAATATATTTCAAATAAATAATTGATAATTAAGACTCGTCTTTTTTGCAAATACTATTTTTTTTTTAGCTAATTGTATTCTTAAAAAATATTAATTAAAAATTTAAAATGTATTTTTTATTGTCCATTGGTTAAAAAAACAAATGAAAATGTTTGTTCAACACCTCTGCAATCTTGTGATGCTTTTAAAAATGAAAAAAAATATCAAAAAGAAATAATAATTGAAGCTTCATTTTAGGAAGACTATTGGGGTGAAAAAAATAAATTAAAAAAAGGCTGGACATCAAAATTCAATGAAATTATAAGTAAAACATTTCCTTATTGTGTTTTTTTCATTTGAGACATTTGAGATTGACATTTGACATTGACAAGATATATTTTTTTGTATATTTAAACTTTATTTTATTATTTAATACAATAATTCATTTTCAAACTTAATAATAATGTATAATTACATACATATCAATACCAACAATTTATTGTTAAAGCTGATGAAACTCTGTCCCAATAATGCTTCGATGATTGAATGAATAAATTCAATTTATTCGTGAAATGATTTTGGTATTTTTAATATATTTGTTAATAAATTATTATATTGAATTTTTTGTATATTTAATTTTTATAATGATATTTTATTATTAATTTACTTTACAAAATTTTTATTGAACAATTTGAATTAATAGCACGTTGGCTAATGTAACTTTTATATTGGTTTAAAATATTTGACTTTGTCGCTAATCGTAGAGAGTGCCATTTGAAATGACTGACTTTGAATCAATCTTATTTTTTTATATATTTAAATTTTATTTTATTATTTAATACAATAATTTATTTTCAAACTTAATAATAATGTATAATTACATATATATCAATACCGACAATTTATTGTTGAATACAAGTTTTTCATTCTCCATAAAACAACGTTTTTTATATCAATAACAACATCCAAGAAGAAAATTCTTTTATTTTTAACAATGTGAATGCTCAAGTTATAATAGCTGGATTGATTGATCATGATCCTTACGATATCAACTGTCGTTTTGTAACTGGAGAAAGAAAAGAAAAATATGCAAAATTATTAGAAAAAACACAACTTCAAGAGGTGTTTGACGATCTTTCCAAAACATCACCAAGGTCACCAATTTTAAAAGGTAATCAAAGTGCAATAGATGGGCCTACTGTTTTACGAAAAATTTCAAGCGAAAATAATACAAGATTTGATCTAGACAAGAACGTCTACATACACCTTTATAAATTGCTTGACAAATTAAGAAGAGATTCAAAATGGAGTGATGATCAATATCATGGGTATATTCAAAAGCTTGGTATTTTTTCGTTTGAAGTTATATGTTTCTCAGCTATACAACTACAATTATTAAATGAAATGCATTTGTCAGGAAAAGACGGTGTTCTCCATTTAGATGCTACCTGAGATTTTTTCACTAAGCCAGATGATCAGTCAGACGCTCAGATGATGTACTACGTACTTGTCGTGCAAGGAACTGATGAAACTGGCAAAGGTGGTTTTCTTGTTGGAGAATCTTTCTCTAACCGACACAGCGTTTTAAATATAAGTATTTTTCTCGCATATTTTTTAGATGCATTTAAAAAGGAATATAAAAAAGAAATTATCCAAATAATTGAAGTAGATTTCAGCATCGCACTAATTAACAGTGTCATTAGTATGACAGGAAATTACTATTTGTCATCGAATTTAAAATAGGCATGGGAATATGAGCACAAAGAACAAAGTAAAAATATACGCAAAGAACAAACTATAGTTCACATATACTTTTGTCATGTGTTGGAAACATGCCGGAAAAACTAAAGAAAATAGCTTCAAAAGATTGTCCAGCAAATGGAATTGCTAAAAAAATGATTTCAGCTCTAATTCATTCAAGAACAGTTGAAGATGGTGGTGACTGGTTTCGAGTAGCTAATAACATCTTTCGTCGACCTCTGTTTTCATCAAAAATTCAACAAGATGCTAAAATAGTCAAAACAACAACGAAAGTAACAAACATCACAATTGATGATTCTGAAATAAGTCAATATGATGGAAGCGATAATGACGATAATGATCAAGAAGACTAAGAAACTAAGTTAAGAGATGGTTTATCTGATTGGGAATTTTTTAAGACAATTCACGATGAAGAAATGAAAAAGATAAAAGATAAACCAGGTTATAATGAAGCTCTCGAATCCAGACAAAAAATGAAACAAATCGTGATACTCTAGAAAATAAAAAAACAGAAGATGAAGACGCTGATAAGATTGATGAAGATGACTTTGATGAAACTAAAAAAAATGGTGAAAAAAAAATAGAGAAATATTATTTACCATTATTATCTATATTTGCTAGAATATTTACTTCCATATTTTCCTCTTTGGTCAGCAGTATTAATAATTGAATTTAGTAAAGCACGTAATTCTAATGCAGCAGTTGAGAGCTGGTTTAAACGATTGAAAAAGTGATATTTTTAATCACGAAAAAAATATCGTTTGTCCACGGTTTATTAAAATCATGCAAGAAAAAATTGATACAGCTCTAAACTTACGTCCTATACCAATTGAAACAACAAGACAAAAAAACAATAAATTTAAATCAAAAAGGAAAGCTAATAAAAAAGTTGATGAAATAAAATTTTATGCAAAAATAAACCAATCACCATTAGAAGAAGACCAAAATAAACTAGCAACGCAAAAAATTCACGAATTATATAAACATAAACCATTAAGACAATATAGACAAAATAGATATTTTACTCAAAGTGCACGTACTGGAATGCAATTGTTAATTAAGATAAAAATTAATAGTTCAAACGACAAACATTAGACAGAACGAATAGTAAAAATTGAAACAATTAACTCGATAGACAACAGTAATGACAGTAATTCTTTTAAAACAATTTGCCAAAATTTCACAAATAATGATGATAATAACAATAATAATATATCAAATATAATAAATAATAAAATAGAAACAACATTAAATACATCAACTTTAATAACAAAAATAATGATTGATGAATCAGTGAAACAAAAATTAATTTATTAAACATAAACAATAGTTATCCTGAATTAAATATTGAAAATTACAAGAAAAATGTTTTAAACCATAAAATGTATGAAATTACAAAGTGAATCAGTTGAAAAAAATATTATTAAATTAACATCTGTAAATTTTCAACCTCAAATAATTCCAAGACTTATTTTTCCTGGTTAATAATAATAATTAATTTATTTAAAATATTTAATTAAAAATAATATTAATAATAATAATAATATGAAATTTTATTTTTTTTTCGGTTTTTTTTTCTGCAGATGAAACAATACAGTATGAAATAACAGCACAAATATTTTTATCAGCAATTCGTGGTGCTAGAAATCATAAAATTTTTAATCGTATTAAAATACAAGATCAAAATACAATATTAAAAAAAAATTGGTCAGCAATATTTTTACTACATGCTGGATTGTGGCCAATTAATTTGGCTGAACTTGATTATAAAAATTATCAAACAAATAAATCAATAATAAAATTTTTATCATCAGTACGTGCAGAAATGACTAAATTACAATTGAATCAATATGAAATATCATGTTTAGAAACATTTATTCTTTGTCGTCCAGGTGATTAATTATAATTTAAAAAAAAAAAACAACAACAACAATTATTATTATTATTATGAATTTATATGTAATATTTTTAACATTTATATTTACAGAAGAATTAACATCAACACCATCAATTGATAATGCATTCAATATAATTATAAATGAAAGAAATTTATCATTGGATAAATTAATAAAATATCAATATGAAAAAAAAAATCATAAAAATAAAAATGAATATGAAAATAATAGATTAGCAAATATATTATTTTTATTACCATTATTATTTTCTTGTTGTCCACGTGAATTATCACATGCATTATTTTTTCCAATAATTGGTGATGTATCACTTGATAAAATTATTTCATCAATTCAATAATTAATTTAATGATAAATATATATTGATAATATATATAATCATGGAGCACTATTAAAAAATTTATCAAGTATTATGATGCACTTAAATTTCTGTATTGTATAAACATTGCTATTGTAATAATAAAAAAAAAAAAAATAAAAATAAAATTGAGTCATAATATTATTGAGTTGGTACAAGGTTTCACGAGTATTGAGTTATTATTATTTTTTTTCATTATTTATTTTCACTCTAATGACTTTCTATAAAACACTTATTTATCCTTCATTTTGACGTTAACATTTGTAACAATCGGTTCATGTACACATAAATAAATATAATTATTTAATTTTATAAAAATGATTAAAAATTTTTTAATATTAATTATTAATATATTGATATTTAATAGCAATAATAATAATAAAAATATATTTGCTCAAAAATTACCAACAGCACAATTAGGCTGGCGACCAAATATATTCAACAATGAAGAATGCAAGTATATTATTTTAATTTTAATATTTTATATTGAAATAATTTATTTTATATAAAACATATAAATAAATATAGGTAGAGAAGAAAGACAACCAGTTGTCGAGTATTATCATCAAAATGGTATGCAATATCTATTTTTTTCACAACGTGTTACTTGGGAAGAAGCAAATTTACTTTGTCAAAGTTATAATTCAAAATTGGCATTACTTGATACTATGGAAAAAGCATTGAATGTTGCAAGATTAATTGCTGAATCAAATATTGGTAAATACATATTTTATATATTTTATATTTTTCATATAATAAATAAATAAATAAATAAATAAATAAATAAATAAATAAATAAATAAATATATAGTAATGGAAGATACTTGGCTTGGTGGAAGAAGAATTGACAATATTTGGTATTGGATTGATAAAAAAACTGGACCTTGGAAAAATGAAATATCAATGGAAGTTGATGTTGAAGATTATCCACCATGGAGTCGTCAACCAATAAGACCAACAAAAGAATGTTTAGCAATTGATAGAAGATCACATGAACATCCAAATTTTATTGATCTTGATTGTCGTTTACAACGTCCATTTATTTGTGAAAAACGTAATTTATAAATTTATATGTATATACATATATATTTTTATTATTTATTTATATTTTTTATGTATATATACAGGAGATGATGAAGAAATATCAAGTCCAATACCTTCAAAATGGCTACAAATAAATAAAAATACATATATACTTTATCATGGTAGAGTAACATGGCAAGAAGCAGCAACATTTTGTAGAACTCAAGGTGCACGTTTAGCAATATTAAAAAATTCAATAATTATTAATATATTAGCTAAAGGAATGACTAAAACAAGACCTGATTTTGAATCATTATGGATTGGTGCACATTATTCATATGGACAATGGGTTTGGATGGCAACTGGTTCAATATTAAATTCATTAACAAATGAAAGTGGTTATCCACCATGGAGATTTGGACGTCCAGAAAAAAATGATGGTTGTTTATTATTAGATAGACATATTGAAAATAATTCAACATTTGTAGAAACAACATGTGATAGAAAAAGAGATTTTGTTTGTGAAGAATGTAAGTTTATTTATTATTAAAAAATATTTATATTTTTTTATATGTTTTTTTATGTTTTTTTTTTTTTAAGATTCTGATGATGATGAGGATGATTGGTTAGATGAACCAATTAAATTTTCTCACAATAATAGTACATATATTATTTATCCAATTAATAAAAATTGGCAAGATAGTCAATATTTTTGTCGTGAAAGAGGTAGTGTATTAGCACATGTTGATAATATTAATTCAATAAATTTAATAATTGAAGCAATGGGTGATCATCCAAGAGAAATATCTCATGTATGGCTTGGTGGTATTTATTATAAAAAAATTGATGAATGGCAATGGATACATAATAATAAAAAAATTATAAAACAAAAAAATGAATATGGTTATCCACCATGGGCACAAATTGCTAATGAAATGGAAAGTGATACAACTGATAATACAATATGTCTTAATTTAGATAGAAGTGATCATGTTAAACCACATTTTTATGGTATTGATTGTAAAAGTCAACAACCATTTGTCTGTAAAA
Organism: Lysiphlebus fabarum; assembly: GCA_011426435.1. Classification (NCBI taxonomy): domain Eukaryota; kingdom Metazoa; phylum Arthropoda; class Insecta; order Hymenoptera; family Braconidae; genus Lysiphlebus; species Lysiphlebus fabarum. Next base: position 100,133 of record WSYQ01000189.1, on the reverse strand, counting down.
TAAGTAATAATTAATTTATTTTATTTTATTTTATTTTATTTTATTTTATTTTAATTAATTTTTTAATAATTTTTATTTATTTTAATAAAGCTTGTCAAGTACCACCACCAGTTGATAATGGCTATTGGAATTGTAGTGATATTATTGATGTTGGTCAACAGTGTATACTTAATTGTAATGAAAATAATTTAATTATAATGGGAATTAAAAATATAACATGTACATATAAAAATGGTTGGATATCTGGTAATGATTTAACTGAATTTCCAATTTGTTTAAAAAAAAAAGAATATACATCAAGATTTATAAAATCATTGAGTCAAGATATACAAAAAAGTTCTGGATATTATTTAATTATTGATCATTCAATTAATTCAATGAAAACAATTTCACTTGATTTGACTGAAAGAATTGTTACTGCTTTTCCGTAAATTTAAAAAAAATTAAAATATTTAAATTTTTATTATTTTTAAATAAATATTAAATTATGTATATTAATTATTTAATTATTTTTTTATTTTAATTTTTAGAGCTTCATATAATATGAAAATTGGTCTTACAACTTATGTTACTACAACACCAATGCATTTGTCATTTAATCAAACTGTCAAATGTTCAGTTATAAATGCAATTGAATATTTAAAAAAAAATATATCTCAAGTATCAACTAAAAAAATTAATATTTCACAAATTAATTATGACATTTCAAAATATAATGGTCGAAGAATAACAATAAGTAAATTAATAATAAAAACTAAACATTTAATTTTTTTTTATTGTATTACATATTAAATAAATAATATATGTTTTTTTTTTTATTTTTAAATTTAGTTGCAATGTTGGATTCAATAAGAGGTTCATATTATATGAATTCATTGATGCAATTTAAATCAATGGGTCATCATATTATAATTATTGGAACCAGAGATGATTCAGAATTACTTTTACCAGCTGCAACAATTGGCTATGAAAGAAGAGTCAATTTATTTTTATTCAATGAAAATGAACTTAAAGAAATTATCGATGAATTAAAAAGTAAATTATTATATATTTATTATACAATTAAATATTTTATTTATTTATTTATTTATTTATTTATTTATTTCTAGAACACGAAAAGAAAAATTCACAATGTTTAAAAAATTCAACATTTAATTTGGAATACATATCTACCAGTGATGCAACAATAAAACAACAACAACAATATAAATCTAATATTGTTGATAAAATAACATCATCAACAGAAACTGAAACTGAAACTGAAACATCATTAAAACCAAGTGAAACAACAACTGAAACCGAGTATGATGATTCACAAAATAGTCAAGAAGTAATTAGTACATCAACAAGTGAAACAACTACAACATCAACAACTGAACCAACAAAATTCCGTGCCTATCAAGATCAAACTAAAAAACCAAATGACGAAGAATAATTTATCAATTTAATTTTATTAAAAATTAAATAAATTTTATTTGGCACTTTATTATTATTTTTAAAAAAATATTTATATCTATCTATCTATCATATATTATATTTAATTTACACATATTTATTCTTAATATAATATGGCATGAAAAAAATTTATCATTAAAATTAATGAGTCAATTTTATGAGAGTAATATACATATATAATAGGTGTAATACTAGCCAATAATAAATTGAGTTGTATTGAGTACATGTTAATTATTCAGCACAAATTATAACATGATAAAATTATTGCACCATTAGTATTGTTGAAGAAAAAATATAATAATAATAATAATAATAATAATAATAATAATAATAATAATAATATATTAGTTTTTAAATTAAATAATTATACAATACTTTTGTGTTGTTAATTATCTTACAAATGATATAGATATATTATAAAGGCACCAGCTCTATTAATATATACCTATATAGATATGTATGTATTTATTATAATTTTTTGATTTATTGATTTATTGTTGATGTGATTATATCAACAAAATAATTTATAAATATATATTTTTTTACTAATATTTTTTTTTATATTTACGAAAACGTTCTTCCTCTGATTGTCTACGTAATTGAATAATTAAATTTCTAGGAACATGCCAAAGTTTATCAAAATTAATAATCAAAGCTTGAGTAACTTGACAACAAATAGCAGCCATATTAACTTGTGCTGTTAAATCAGTACGATCAAATGGATGTATATATCTTGGTGGAAATAATGATGGTGCAGCAATCATAGCAACATTATGAATAGACATTTTGTTTAAATTTTGATTATCAATAATTAAATTGAAAAATTCTAAAAGTACTTTTAATGTACATCTGTGCTCAACTGGTAATAATAAAACTAATAAATTTAATGAATATGAAAGTTCATTTGAATTTTTAACACCTGTAAATAAATAAATAAATAAATAAATAAATAAATAAATAAATAAATAATATTTTTTACAAACAAAAAAAAAAAAAAAGAAAAATTGAAAAAATAATTACCATGACTTTGATAAAATGCATCAATTAATTCAACAGTAAGTAGTGGTTGTGGTAAATCACGTAATAATTTTTTTAATACTGCTGATAAATCTTGACACGTTGTTTTTTTTAATATTTTATCAATATCAATTGATTTTTTATTATAAAAATCAATTTCTAATTCAGTACATAATGCTTCAACTTTTTGTTTATTACCACCAACACGTAATATACCTTCTTCTTTAATACCACGTATTGTTAATTCATTTAATATCTTTTGAAAAATAATTGGTATATTATTTTCATCATTTGTTAATTGACTATCACGAAGAAGTAATGTTGACAATGATACACCAAATAAATTACCAGATTTACGTCTACGTTTATTTGGTTTTCTTTTAACAAGTGGAACATTATATTTATCAAATACAGCACTTAATTCAAGCCATAATAATGGCTGTAATTTTGTTATATCCCTTTGTGACATCATTTCAACTTTTTGTTTATGACAATTATTATTTTTCCATACATCTGTATTAATACCACAATCATCATCATCATCATCATCATCATCATCATTATTACTATCATTATTAATATATCTATTATTATTATCATCATCATCATCATCATCATTATTGGCTTTCCACATTTGTTCAAAACTTAAATGTCCATGTGATGATGTACGATTTAATGGACGTGTTATAATATTATCAATTGGTCTATTTAAACCATATAAACTACTATGACTTCTTGTTATTGAATTATTTTCTGTATTATTTTTTTTTAATGTTGATACATTATTAGATGAATTAATTATTTTTTCATCATCATTATCAGCAGCAGCAGCAGCATCAGCATCAGTATAATTATTACTTGGTATTTTTGTTGTTGTTGAGATTGTTGTTAATGATGATACCTCATTTGAATCACTATCACTATGTTTTTGAATAACAACAGGCATTGACCAATGTATTGTTCCAAGTCTATGAAAACTAGTTAATTGTATACCTTCAGTATCACTTGCAATATCACCACGATGTGACCAATGATGTCCTGTTTTACGAAATATTTCTTGCAATGGTAAAGCTGACAATGCTGACGATGATGTTGTTGTTGTTGTTGTTGTTGATGTTGAGGGTGATAAAATTGTTGGTTGTATTGGTGCACTTGTTAATCGTTTTATTGTTTCTTTTTCACCAATTTTTGGTTTATTAAATATTGATACAAAATTTGGTACATTGATATTATTATTATCATCATCATTTGATACTGATGTTGATGTTGTATTTTCATTTGTTTCACCAGTCAATGAATCCAATGAATCTGGTGTTGCACTTCTTGATCTTGTACCTGTACTTGATATCTGTAAATTTATATAAATTTATTAATTTATTTTATAAATATTTATTATTAATAATATGTACTTACTTCAACATCTTTAAAAACATCACGTATATCTGGTTTTTTAGGTTTTGTACGTTGATTAAAACGTTGTTTAACAGTATGATTTAATGATCGTACACGACGTTTAACAGCTTCTATTTGTATTTTTGATAAACGATAACATGCTGCACCAATTTCATCTGGTTGTATTTCACGTCCAGCTTTCCAAGGTTCTGTTAATTCACCTAAACCTGCTGCACGAAGCCATTCAGCTTCTGCTTCACCTTCTGTTTAATTAAAATTACATTTATATTCAAGTATACACACAAATATTAATACTTATATTATTCATTTATATTTATTTATTTTAACATACCATCGTAACTTTTTGGACTACACTCATCGTGTTCATCAAGATATTCATCTAACATTCTAGTTTCTTCTTCAACAATTTTTTGATATGCATCCCAGTATTCTTGAATATGTGTTTCACCACCACCACCACCACCACCACCACCAGAATACGTCATACCATGTGTACGATCCATATTTTTTTAATAAATAAAATATAACGTAAATACTTATAACTATACAAAACAGCACAAAATTTATTTCAATGATGTTTCAATTGTTGATATAAAATATATCACGTATTTTTGTATAACCATATAGGTATATAGGTATATATGTATGTTTAAAAAAAAAATAATTACAGTGTATAAATAAACTGTTGATGATAAAAAATTTAGACTATTGATAATAATAATAATAATTTAAATTAAATTCAGTTGAATAATAATAAAAAAGATGATTTATATAAATAAATAAAAAAGTATTATCAGTGTCTTGTTGACAATTATTATAACGATACTATACCTAGTATATAATAATAATAATAATAATAATAATAATAAATTAGAAAACGTCACAAATATTTATTGCAAAACATAACCTCCTAGTTTGACAGATATACAACAACAACAACAACAACTTTGAAAGGTTTTTTTTTTAAATATTTTTAAATTTTCGATGCTGCTGATGATGATGATGATGATGATGTTGTGATACCACTACTACAATTATCATCATCATCAATGAAGGCTAAATGAAATGTTTATATATATATATATAAGTATACATAGATACACATACATATAAACAAAAGTAAGACTGCTGAGCAACTCAATGACGTGTACTGCACACACAAAATGATTGTAAATTTATTTATTTATATTATTATTATTATAAATAAATAAATAAATAAATAAATAATCAATGGAATTTATAAAAAAATATTTTACTGTTTAAGTTGTTGCTGTTGCTGTTATTTTTTTGCATATAAAAAAAAACAAACACATTATAGTACAAAAAAATGTACTATAAATTTGAATAATATATATGTAAACAAATAAATAAATAAATAAATAAATATACCTATTTACCTATATATGTTATTTGGTAAACCTATATGATATGATATGATATATGTATGTATGTATGGTAGGTATATATATTTAATGAATCAATTTCAACTCACAGTTACACAGTAATAATAAAATGTATCTAACATAAGGGCAAGATTTAGATATGTTATGTTATCGAGGTCGTTTGATGTGTGTGACGACCAACACCTGTTGAATGCCGTGTGGTTAATAAATAATAACCATAATAACCAAACCGTAAATGAAAAATGAAAATAAAAAAAAAAACATACCATTACATACACATTCAATATTTTTATTACATATTCAATTATTATTATTATTATACATGGAGAGAGAAACTTGTTAAGTAAAGGATAAATACATATACAATTATACATACATGTATATAAGACAAGTAAATAAAATATGATTTATTAGATTAAAGCTGAGTAAGCATATCATATGTAACATGCATGATGGTTAATAATGCTAAATATTGTTAATAATGTGGTACATATCATAATATATGGATAATAATTATATGATTATGTATATTCAAGCAAGTGTGCAAGCATTCTTTAATTATTATATATGATAATATATAAACTCTGTCATAATTATTATCAAAAGGTGGCTGAGGACATGACAATAAAAAAAGTGAAATTATAATATAAATCAATGCTATTGCTATTGCTATTATTATTATTATTATTATATTATAAAATTATTGTATTTCCCGCCAACAGGTGTGTATTTTTCAAAAATGATTCACATGATTTTGTATTATTAAAAATAATAATAATATATGCTACCTATTATTATTATTATATTTTATATTTCAATATATTATTTGCAATGAAATAATTTAACTATTATTATTATAAATTATTTATAATATTCAATTGAATTAAAATCAGAATGCATTGTCTTTATTTCATTTTATTTTAATTATAGGTATACCTATACAATAATAACTTGCAAAGCAACTTGAAGCCAAAATAAAGCTCAGTTGCTTTCCGGTCGGTGTTTTATAAATATACTGTTGCAAGTAGAAAAGACAAAAAAAAAAAAAAAAAAACTACTACTTTGCTTGTTATGTGAGTGCAACAAATATAAAATATTCAAATTGAGAAAATTATATCATTTTAATTATAATAATATATATAGAAGCAAGTTTATTTATTTAATTATTATTATTATTATTATTATTATTATATGCGAGTATAATTTAAACAAATTATTTTGAAATAATAATAATAACAATAATAATAATAATGTGAACAAAAAATTAGACTAAGGTCATAAATTTGTTATTTAATAAATAACTTTGTGTAATATATAAATGTTTTTTATTTTGTTTATATATATACCTATACACATAATAAGTTATTGCAAAATAATTTTAATAAGATATATAACTATATTTTTTTTGTTTTTGTCTCATTGAAAAATCTTTTTAAAGTAAAAAAATATTACGTCTCGCCAGAATTTAACTTGATCTATATATATCATATATACTTGTACTAAAATTGTTAATATACTATAATATCACACTCACTAATCACTATGCTATATATATATATAATAATATTGTTTCTATAATACACATGTAGACTTTAATTTATTTATTTATTTGGCAATCTTATTAAAATAATCAACTTGTTTTTTATAATACTTGAAAAAATAATAATAAAAGTATATTTTTTTTAAATTATATATCATATTTAATACGCACCTCACCTATACATATTATACGCATATATTATTGAAAAAACAAAAAAAAATTAGGTCAAGTTAAATAAATAAATAAAACAAGTACTGTTTATTTATCAATAATAAAATTCAATTTATGATCGCGTAATAATAAAAATATCTTGTGCCAAAAAAAAAAAAAAAATGTAAATATATAAATTATTTATTTATTTAAATTAATTTAATTTCTTTGTTTTCTTTGTTAGTCTATTAAAAAATATTTAAAAAATAAATTTTTATTAAATTAAATTCATTACCAAGAAATAAATATATATATATATGATTAATTTGGTTGATCCTGGAAATTTAAATAAAGTGCATCTGCATACATGCCCTTTCATTTGGTATTAATTCAATCATCATAATTACATCGCATCGCATCGCATCGCATCGCATCGCATTGCATTGTTTAAAGACACTACATAATTAAATTGTTTATATATATATTATCATATATCATGAGTGTATCAAAAAAAGCAATTGGTGGTTCAATTCATCGTGTTCGTGAATTTAAATTAGAACAGGTATGTTTTTATATATATATTTATAATAATACAATTTAAATTTATTATTTAATCAGAATAAATAATAATAATAATAATAATCAAGATTATTTTCACTCAATTTTTCTTAGAATAAATATTATAAATAAAAAAAGTCAATTTAAAGTGAAAAAACATGTGTGCGTGTGTGTGTATACACATATGTTTTAATTATATATTAACAACACGTGAATTTAGATCAACGTTTATTATTATTATTATATAAAAAGAAAATTTTGACATATATATCATGATGATGATGCTTTGCATTGCCATGCTTTCTCAGTATAATCCAGTAAAAATGAAGGACAACATAACTTAGTTGGTTTTTCATTTGGGATATTATTAAATTTAGATTTCTCAGATTAAACCATTACACATGCAAATACACACATATATTATATTTATATATATATATATATATATTTAAATTTACTCATTCGATGAAAAACTCTCTTTCTCTCTCGTTGTTAATTTTGGGAGATAAAATAAAAGATAAAATTTTTGTTAGTTGTATAATTGTGATGTTGAATATCATATAGTAAACTGCAATATATTTAAAAAAATGAATATAATATAATAATAATAAGAGTGAAAATATGGAAATAAATAATTTGTATTGTCTTCAGGTTAATCTTGCTGAAGAATTTGACATATTACAAATTGTTGGTGAAGGATGGTTTGGTAAAATATTATTGACTGAACATAAAAGTACACAAACTGAAATGGTATTAAAAGCATTACCAAAAGCATATATACCAATTACTGATTTTTATCGTGAATTTCATTATGGATTACATTTATCAGCACACAGAAATATCATAACAACATATGATGTTGCATTTGAAACTGCTGGATTTTATGTATTTTCACAAGAATATGCACCACTTGGTAATTATTAATTTAATAAAATATATTTAAATAATAATAATAATAATAATTGTAAAAAATATAATAGGTGATTTAACATCAAATGTAACTGAAACTGGTCTTGGTGAATTACATTCAAAAAGAGTTGCAAGACAATTAGCAGCAGCTGTTCAACATATTCACAGTAGAGATCTTGTTCATCGTGATATTAAATTGGATAATATTCTTGTATTTAAAAGTGATTTTTCACGTATTAAATTATGTGATTTTGGTGAAACTAGAAAAATAAATACAATAGTAACAAGACACAATGAATGGTTGCCATATTCACCACCAGAAGTATTAAAAATAAATACCAATGAAACATACCAGTATATATACAATATTATTAATTATATAAAAAAAAAAAAAATATATATCAAGTATAAATTAATATTATATATATATTTTTTTTTAATTTCAGAGCTTCAACATCACATGATATTTGGCAATTTGGTATTGTTTTATTTGTTTGTTTAACTGGTTGTTTACCATGGCAAAAAGCAGCAATTGATGATCGTAGATATACAAAATATTTAAATTGGCATTCAGCAACATTAAATATTGGTAAAAAACCAAAATTATTTCAATTAATAAGTTCAAAAGCTCAAAAAATGTTTAAAAGATTATTAGAACCAAAATTTGATAAAAGACCAATTAGTGTTTTAGAAATAAATAAATATTTTGATGACAGATGGTTGGGTAAACTTGGTACTGAAAAATCATTAACTGGTGGAGCTGAAGAAAGAGATGAATTATGTCCATCAATGTATAGTTTTCATAGTTCATTGGAAGAAAAAAATCAATTATTATATACATTAACACGTTTTGGTATTGAAACAACTGTTGATAGAAGTAAAAAAAAAGATAGAATACGTGAATGGATACAAGCAAGTGCTATTATTGAAGAAAATGAAGATGAAGAATCATCATCATCAATATTTGAAGAAATAATTGATAAATTAAATGAAACATCTGAAAATGATGATGATAATATGAAAGCTAAACATTTTCCTGAAAGACGACAAAGTATTAAAATACCAAAATCATCACCAGAAAGACCAATAACAAATGAAATTAATAATAATAATAATAATCATCATCATCATCATCATCATCATCATAATAATAATGAAAAATATAAAAAAACAAAATCATCACATAGACCATCATTAAAAAATTTAGAAAGACGTAATCCATTTGCACCACAAGTTGCTAGAGAAATGCAAACAATTGCTAAATTTGCAAATTTTCCAAATGGTGATCCAAAACTTGGTATTAATGATTTACAACCATTAAGAACAGTACCAGTACAAAATTTAAATCTCATCAATTCAACAACAACAACATATCATCATTATGATGATGATGATGATATTAATAATAATAATAATAATAATAATAATTCATCATCAATAATTCAACTGCAAGAATCAAGTACACTTGATACATCTAATTTTATTGATAAAAAAATTGTTGATGTTAAATCTACTACTGATTATTTATTACAAAAAAATAATAATTTAGTTGATAATAATAATAATAATAATTCTTTGACATTAATGCCAATTGCTTCACATTTAGTAATGCCAAGTTTCAATACTATTCAAACAATAAATACAGTACAAAGCCAAAATTTTACATCAAAAAATATTAATGATAATGTTAAAAAAGAACAAATTTATGATGATAATAATAATAATACAATTGTTTATGGAAAAGATGCTTATGAACATTATGGAGTTGCACAAGGTACTGTTGTTAGAACTGAATCAGCTAAAAGACAAGGAGGAGGAGGAGGAACAAGAGGATCAACCAGAAGTGGAAGTAGATCAGTTAGCAATTAAATATATTAATCAACATAATATATTTTATTTATTATTATTATTATTTTGTTTATCAATAAAAGGGACCACCAGATCATATTTAGGTATATCAAGTATATCAAGTGAAAAATTAAATATTATTTATTTAATTTTTTGGTCAACAATAATTATTTGAGCTTGAAAATAAATTATATCAAATATTATCGGTGAGTACTTGTATTATTTATTAATTATTAATTTTAATGGAAAAAAAAAATATATATATATATATATATTATATTTTCATTGCAGGTTTATTTGTGATAAAAATTATGTTGATGATGTTGATGATGATGCTGCTACTGCATACTACTAGTCTTGATTCTAATATATATACCTATCTATATTTTTTTTTTTTTTTTTTTTGTAATATTGTTTGTTATAATAAAATTGCATTGTTATTGGCATATTATATTATTATATTATTATATTATAATTTATAAATAAATATATTCGCACCTATAATATACCTATACCTTTACCTATGTGTAAATTGTATAGTAGGTCTATATCAATATAATAATAAAGACAAATACTTGAAAAAATTGTTAAATTTTTTTTTACTCACTCAATAATGTATAGATGCATCTTGTACGTTTTTGGAATTTTTTTGTAAAATAATGAAGATATAAGAATATTATTATTAATCCTGATGAAAATACCCTTTGTGTAGGCACTATTATTTATTTCACTTAACAACAACAACAACAACAACAACAACAACACATGACATAAATAAATAATTGTAAATTAAAAAAAAACAAAGAAAAAAAAGAGGTAAAAGTAAAACACAATAATTAACAATAAAAATGATTATATTTATAATCATACAAACACTTGACTAGGTTAATCAAAAGTCACAATACATGTTAAATTTGATTAAATAATTAAATAATTAAATAAATGAACAACATACTCCGAAATGACTGAGCGTACGTACGTTTGTCAAGAAACAATTGACCGCCAACATTAAAATAATAATAAAATATTTACAAAATGGCCGACCAAAAAAGCGTTTGTGGCGTTATCTCTGAATCATTATACGTACTAACAGCGCCATTTTTGTTATTTATAAAAAAAAAAATAATAATAATAATAATAATAATAATTGACGAATCAGATTATCCCACGCGGTTTTTTTTTTTCTACTCTCTGACAGCATAATTTTTAGGTGATAATAATATAATATATCTTTCTTGTTATCATTTTCAATTACCAACTCATAGATATATATATATATTTTAATTGTATCATCAACAATGACCACAAGGTGGATATCTAAAGGATTTATTTTATTGAAAATAATTATTTTATTATCAGTAATAACACAAATAAAAGGTAAAAATATTATATTAACAATATTGTAACACTTGTATGTATACCTATAAATAAATAAAATATAATTAATTTATAATTTTTATCAACAGGTAAAGGTACAAAATATGTAACATACAGTTCAGTTATAAAATTAATGAATAATCATAATGGAGCAAGACTTCATTCACATGATATTAAATATGGAAGTGGAAGTAGACAACAATCGGTCACAGGAACTGAAACAAAAGAAGACAATAATTCACACTGGATTGTCAAAGGACCAACTAATAAAATTGACACACGAGGGTATTTATAAAATTTAATTTAATTTAATTTAATTAAAAAAATATTACAATATTATCTAATAAAGTATATATATATATATATATATTCTTTGTTTTTTAAAAATAGAAAACCAATAAAATGTGGTGATACAATTAGATTGGAGCACAGTGTAACAAAAAAAAATTTACACTCACACAGAGTATCATCACCACTTAGTGGACAACAAGAAGTATCAGCTTATGGAAATGATGATGGTGAAGGTGACAGTGGTGATCATTGGAAAGTTATTTGTCAAAATGAATATTGGGAAAGACAAGATACAGTTGAACTTTATCACATTGACACAAATGTGTATGTATATTTTATTTATTTTTATACAAGTTGAAATTATTAACAAATTGTATTTTATTTTATTTTTTTTTTTCCTTTATATAGTTATTTATCAACATCTGGAAGAACATATGGATCACCAATAAATGGACAAGTTGAAATTGTTGGTAGTTATTCAAAAGATAATCAAGCTCAATGGAAAGTTATGGAAGGTGTATTTATACATCCAACAGATTTTAAAAGTTCATTCCATGATGAATTGTAAATTTAAAAAAATTGAAATAAATAAATAATATTTATCAATTGCCAAAACTCTCATCTCCAAATACTTGATACAATTAAAATAATTTATTGCATAATTTACAAACACATTCAAGTTGTAAATAATATTTATCTCATAAAAAGTAACAAAAAAAGTATCATCATAAATAAAAAATAATTAAACATCAGTCAGTTGAATATATGTAATTAAAAAAAATAAATATCTATATTGTTGTAATAATAATAATAATGAGATAGAGAGATTTTTAGTTGATATAATTAACAATTTATATTATTATTATTATTAATTATGATTATTTCTAAAATAAATAATTAAATAAACATTTAAATATTTTTTAATATATATTTTTCATTGATATACCTTAATTCTAATAATGCATTATATGGAAATAAAAAATTGCATAATCCATATTTTCCAAAAATTTTATAAATATTATATTGTTTTTTTTTATATGTATTATAAAAAAAAATTAATTTATAAATTCCATAAATAAAAATAATAAAAAAAATTGTAAATAATATATCAAAATATGTTATTAAAAGAATATAATTAATATCATGATTAATTATTAAAAATTTAGCAAATGCCATTGGAAAAGAAAAATTAATAATTATATTAAATAATGTTATATTATTATTAATTTCATTAATAATATAATTATTATAAATAAATGGTACAATGACAATTAAAGAATATAAACAAGCCAATAATGTGTAAAAACAAATAATAATAAAATTTCCTATATTATTTATTGATATACAAGTACCAATAAAAAAACAATGATGTTGACGATTATGATAACATTTTTTACATAAATTACAATGTTGAGTTGGTTTATATGTATAATTACAACATTTATCACAATACCAACACTTTATTCTAGATGATTCATCATGATCATCATTTTTCATCATATTTATTGTTACTATTTCACTTAATTTTAATGGTTCTCTTATTGTTATTGAATTTAATGATAATTTATAAATTAAATACCAATTTAAATAAACTTGAATTGATGTAAATATAAATATTGGAGATATATTTTTATTAATATATAAAGTTATAAAATTAACAATGATGCTGAAGATGATTGCCAAAATTGGACAAAATTTTAAAGCCATTTTAGTCAATAAAAATTTTTTATTTTTAGACATTATTTTTATTTTTATTATCTATAAACAGAGAAAAAAAAATAAAATATAAGTATACAATTGAATTATTTATTTTATTTTTCAATTTCAATTTTTAGATATCAAATTATTATAACAATAATATTTTTTTGTTGATATATATAAATTACCCTTTTTATTTATTTATTTATTTATTTAATGATAATATTGAAATAGAAAGAGAAAAAATAAAAAAAAATAATCTAGTGGCGCTGCCTCTGCAACAATAATATATATATACGTATAATAAATTTTTTTTTTTTTTAACAAATAGATAAATATATATATTATTAATCACACTTGTTTATTACATTTATATTTATTTAAGTATATTATAAAAAATAATTTTTTAATATATACTTATATATTCTATTTAGGTATAAAATATAAATATAATAATTAATAATAATTAATGTTGTTAAAAAAAAAAAACTATACCTATACTTGAAGGTATATTATTATTTTATCATAAAAAATGTAAACAATAACAAACGTGTGTGATATAACCAATAAATAATAAATTATAATATATTAATAATTAAAAAAAAATAAAAAAAGATCAACATATATATAATTATTATGTTAATAATATAATTTATGTCTAGCCTCAGGTATTTATTATAAATTTCGTGACATAACCTCAAATATTAAATAGGTACTACAATACATAATTTATTGCCAAGCAAAAAGTATATAATATTTATTGTTACATATTTAAATATTACTTTAAAAAAGTGCCACGCCTGTGTATATAATTAGTAATTAGTAATTACTCTCCTCTTGTAATTAATGATTAATTTTGATGGTGGTAAAATCAATTAAATATTGCTACCCAATATTTTTTCAAGTTTTTTAAATAATAAAATTTAAAAAAAAAATGGATAACAATCCTCATCTTATGATAACTGACAATGTTGTTCATAGTGACATTGTCAATTTATCAGGTAATAATTTAAAATTAATTGTAAATATATTTATTTATAATAACAATATATTTTTTAATCATCCGAATAATAATAAATATTTAATTTTTTTTAGCATGTAACATTTGTGGAGGATTTCATGAAAGCCATAATTGTCAACATCTTGTCGATCTTCATTATGTAATAATAAATAAATTTTTTTGAATAATTACATATTTCTATGTCTAATTATCTATATTATTTATATTGTTTATTTTTATTATTTTAGATGAAAGATAGTCCAGTTTTATCAAAAGCCCGTCAAACATTACCAAAAAGTTTGGAAATAATAAATAAATCTGATGGTACAATAAGTATAATTGCAAAATGTAATTTTCAATGTGGCACTGTATTTGGTCCATTTGTTGCTGATAAATCTTCATTATATACAATGGAAAATTTTCCAATAAAAATATTTGGAAAAAATGAAAATGATAGTTATTATCTTGATTATTCAAATGAATATAATTCAAATTGGATGTGTTTTGTATCACCAGCATCATCATTAGCTCAACAAAATTTAATGTGTTATCAATCAGAAAATAATATATATTATACATCAACAAGACCAATTAAAATTGGTGAAGAATTACATGTTTGGTATGCACCATATTATGCTGTTAAAATGAAAATGCCATTTTATAAAACTCAAGATAATCAATTGCCACTTGTTAATAACAATAACAATAACAATAACATTAATAACAATAATATTAATAGTAACAACAACATCAACAATCAAGTAATTGTTTTTGTTAATAATAATACAAAAAATATTGATATACATCATGAAAATACAAGTAATAATATTGTTGATAAATTATCTGTAGAAAATATTGATGATGATCACGATGATCACGATGATCACGATGATGATGATGATGATGATGAAGAAGAAGAAGATGTTGATAATAATAATAATAATACAATGGATATTCAACAACAAAACAATTGGAAATGTCGTATTTGTAATAAAATATCTCATACAGTTGTAACACATGCTCAACATCTTATTGAACATTATAATTGTTTTGTTGGTTTTCATTGTAACATTTGTAATGAAAAAGTTAATACTATTGATTTATTGCAACAACACAAAAATCAATATCATACTGATAATAATTCTAGTGTCAAATTAAATGAGACAATAACTTTAATAAATAATAATAATAATAATAATAACATGATGGATACTTTAACAGATAATATTATTTCTGTTGTTGATGAAAAATTTAATATTCAACCAAATTTAATTAAAAATAATTTTCCTGTTGATTGTGATATTTGTAAAAAAATATTTGAAAAACCAGAATTTCTTCATCGACATTTACGTAAACACAGTGGTGAATATTTTTGTTCATCATGTTTAGTTTTATTTTCAAATGAAAAAAATTTCAAGTGTCATGATTGTTTTACAAAAAATAAAAATAATGCATATGAATGTCCAGTATGTCAAAAAAATTTTACAGTTAAAAAATTATTTAGAAGTCATTTGATAATACATACACAAGGTAATGATTGTAAATTTTGTAAATCAATATTTACATCAAAAAAACAATTGGATGAGCATAAATGTCAAAATGCAAAATTTGTATGTGAACAGTGTAATAAAAAATTAATAAGTCGTACAAGTTTAAATCGTCATTTAAAATTACATGATAATCCAAATTCACTTGTTCATAAATCAAATAAAAAAAATATTCAACATCAACAACAACAACAACAACGAGAAAATATTGGTGGTTCATTGATATGTGAAAAATGTGGTGAAATATTTAATACAATATATAATTTAAAAATTCATTTAAAAACACATATAGAACATAAATTATATGAATGTAAATTTTCTGGTTGTTCACAAACTTTTAGTCGTATTGGTGCATTTGAAAATCATCAAAAAAATCATATTAAATCACAAGTAATATGTACAAAATGTGGTGAATTATTTAAAAATAAAAAAGCTTTAGATGTTCATATATCTTTAGTTCATGTTAATTTTGATAAAAAGTATCATTGTTGTGATAAATGTAATAAATGTTTTCTTCAACTTGATAATTTAAAAAAACACTATAAACAATCACACAAAAATATTGACAATAATAATAATAACAATAATAATAATAGTGTTGATGATGATGGAAATAATAATGATGTTAAAGATAATACTAATAATACTAATAATAATAATAGTAATAATAATAATGATGATGATGATAAAAAATGTCCTTATTGTTTAATTGAATTAACAGATGATAAATTAATTGAAAATCATGTAAATGAATGTCATCCAGGAAAAATTAAATTTTCATGCAAGTCATGTTCAAAAGTACTTATTAATAATTATCAATTAAAAAAACATGTAAAAACATTACACAATGGAATCATTTATCCATGTCCATATTGTAAAGTGACTCTTAAACATCGACACAGTTTAAAACGACATTTTGAACGTCAACACAGTAGTCTCATTGATCAATGGAATCAGCCAAATTTTATTAATAATTTGATTAATAAAAATCATAAGTTCGTTGAAAATATGACAACACTTGTACAACCACAACTACAACCACAACTACAACCACAACCACAACCATCAGTAACAACAATACCACCAGTAGCAACAATACTACCATTACCACCACTATTACCATTACCACCATTATCATCAATATTATCATCATCATCATCAGCATCACCATCACCTGGGCCTTTTGATTTACATGTTAAAAATCAAACAATTGATGAAATAAATTTACAATTGGCATTAGCAGATCATGTTAATAATATTGATAATAATAATAATAATAATAATAATAACAGCAACAATAAAACAATTGAACAAGTTGATTCATTATTATTAAATATACCAGAAATGAACAATAATAATAATAATGATTTATTATTTAATGATATACCTCAATTAAGAATAAGTGATACAGATACACAACTTGCTCAATCAGTTCTTGGTGATACTTTTATTCTCGATGAACATGGTGAAAATATAATGCTATATGTGTTGGATAACCAATCTGGTATTATTTAAATTATAATTATGACTTTTGCAGAAAAACTAAAGACTGATTACGGCATAGTTTTTAGTTGTTGTCATTTAATTTAAATATTATTTTTCTACTATATTATTATTATTATTATTATTATTATTTCAAGTAACCTGATTATGCACCAAATATTCAACTGGTGTTACAAAGCAATTTAAATAGCAATAAAAAATAAAACAAAGATAGATGTTAGAAATAAAAATTAAGTTATTTAATCGAAAAAAAGTTTAAATATAAGTTAAGATATTGTTCGTAAGACTGACATCAAAACAAATGTGATACAGAAATTATTCTTTTGTTTTCATTTTTTTTTTTTGTTTTTTGTAATAATTCTTAGTGTGCCTTAATAAATATATTTAACACAATTGTTGCAATTAAAAAATAAATAATAATAATAATAATAATAATAATTGATTTTTGAAATAAATAATATATACGTTAAAGTTTTTAAATAATAATTACAAACAAATTATTAAATTTATCTACAAAATTTGTTAGTTAACAACAATATACTATATTTGTGATGATAAATAAGTATTTGTTAATTTAATAATAATAATAATAATAATAATAATAATAATAATAGTTAATTCATTAATTTTAAAAAATGGGAAAAAATAAAAAAAATATTTTGTACGTAAATTAAATAAAAATAAAATACTTGTTGATTATAATGATTTTTTCTTTGTTTTATATAATTTTATTTTTTGTCATATAATAATAATAATAATAATAATAAATTAATCAATCAATTAATCACATGGCATGTCTTAATTTTTACAACATTATACAGATAAATATATGGCAACAGATAAGTATATGTATATATGTATTAATTTATTTTTTATAAAAAAAAAAAATACCTTATCGACAAAAATTCTAGTCGAAAAAAAAAAATAATTATTATCAAGTATAACTATATATCCTATATAAAAAAAAGAAATACAAAATTAATTAATTAATATTTGTTAAATTTTTTTTATTATGTATATTTATTCAAAGAATCAAAATTTTTAAGGGATTATTATTCATCACCTTTTGAGTTTATTAAAATTTATTATTTATAATTTTTTAAATTTAAAAAATTATCTAGAAAAAATAATAGTGATAATAATAAGTATAAGTATATTTACATGCCACGATGGACATTTTAATTTAATTTGAATTTAATTAAAATTGACAAAATAATTCGAATCATTTTTTAACAGTTGATTGAGTTTACTTACTTTGTTTGGGAAGAAAAAAAAATAAATAAATAATAATTAATTAACTACAAGATGAAATTTTTCCTCGCAAAATATTATTAATTTTTTTCTTTTTATAGGTATAATTTGACCTAATTTCTACTCATCCAGTTAAATGCTTTGAAAAAGAAATAGGCAATTGTTATTGCATAAATAATTTTTTCACGTTGTTGACGTTGTATTATTTCATGTTCACATGCCATAACACGACGATTTAATTTACCAACTTGTCTACGTAAATGAACAATTTCATCAGTTGGTGCAAGGGATACATCAAGAGCACTGTACAAAGGTGTTTGTTCCCTATTTTAAAAAAAAAAATAATTTATAATAATAAATAAAATTAATAATAATAATAATAATAATAATTTAAATTACCTCAATTCACGTCGAGCAATTGCAATTGGTGTTTCATTGATATATGATGCTGGTGTACGTGATGATGATAATGTTGTATTAAGATCAGCAAGATGATCATATTTTTCATCATCATCATCGTCAACAGTTGGAAAATAATGATCATCCAAAGTTAAAATTCTTGGTGGAGTCTAAAAAATGTAAAAATAATGATGAATTATTTATTTATTATTATAATCAACATGGAAATAATAATAATAATAATAATAATAATAAGACAATTTAACAACAAACCTGACATCTCACTGTGCCTCTTTCTGGAGCAACAACTGAATTTTCCAATGTCATTTCAATTGGTGGAGCTTTTGTACCAACATGTTGATCTTGACCTGTACGAAAAAAAAATAAATAATAATAATAATAATAATAATAAATAAATAAATATAATTATAGTTATAGTTATAGGTATACATACCAACAACGAGAATTCTGTCTGGAACATTCATATCAAATTTATCAGCTGGTATTGGTTGATTATTCCAATTATTACTATTGATACTTGATGCATCATCATCTGAATAATCACCATTAACTCTTATACTTTTTGGCACTGTCATTTTTTGATTAATATCAAGTGTAAAATTTGGATCATAATAATTGTCTGATCCACCATTAAATACAGCTGGACTGTGAGCTTTTGACATTGTAACTGTAAAATATAAGCATATTTCAAGTATTTTATTATTTTTATAATAAACAAGACAAAAAATTATAATTATTTTATTATATTATATAAAAATACATATATTATTATTAACAAACATTTTTTTTTTTAATTTAATTTTAATATGTGTTAATTTAACCTGTTTCTTCGGTGTCTGGCATTACATATAGATAATTTTACTATTTAAATAAATGCAGGTACCTATATGTTAATTTTTAAGTTAATATATTTTTTGTATTTTAACCAACAACAACAACAACAACAACAACAAAGGCAATACCTATATATGTAATATTATATAAAAACAATTGTTTATTATAATTTTATTATTATTATTATTATTATTATTATTATATATACCTATAGATATTTTATATGTAATTTGGCGCAAAGTATTAGTAAATTTTACATACACACACACACACACACCCTTGATCTTTTACCCCAAATTCTCTCTCTCCCCTTGTTTGAACCAAAATAATAATAATAATAATAATATAATATATATTATATTAACAAAGCAAAGTGAAGTTGTCTGACAAAAAAATATTGTCGAAATATATATAATAAACAAATAATAAATATATATATATAATTTTGGAAAAGATTTTATAATTCAATTTATAATTATGTTTTTTTAAATTATATTTATATTTATTTATTATAGTTAAAATAATTACATATTATTAATTATTATATGCATCAATTGATAAAATAGATATTGATAATATTGATAATTGGTACATATATATTTTTTCTTTTTTGTTTTATGTTATTTCCCGCCAAATATTTTATTATTATATATAAAAAAATAAAAACATATAGATACAACCAAGGCCAACCAACCAACCAACAGATCAAAAGCAACCATCATTTTATTCATTGATTGTCATTTTTTTAGTACCGTTTACTGTTTAGCACACACAAATTATAGGTAATATACATAATATATTTATATTATTAAAATAATATTATTTAAATTTAATTATTAAATTATGATAAAATAAGATGAGTCAATTTATTATTTATTTAATAAATTATGTTTAAGGTTAGCAATTGATATCAATCTCGTACTCATTGTACTTGTTGAATGAATAATGGATCATCAGGATGAAAGTCGTAAGTTGATTATTTTTTTTTTACAACATTATTGTTAACTATATATTATTTTCTTTGTTGTAATGAAATTAGCATCAAGTTCTGGAAGAGCTAAAAGAGAAAAAAAAAACAATCATGGACGTGCTGCTGCTTTTGAAAAATTAAAAAATTTAAAAGGAACAAAAAATAAATATCAAATTGATGAAATTGATAATGTATATGAAATAGTTGATGAAAAAGTATATTCAAAAAAAAAAACTGAATTACAACAATCAGATTGGATTGTTGATGATGGTGATGGTAGTTATATTGAAGATGGTCGTGAAATATTTGATGATGATATGGATCCAGAAAGTATACAAAAAAATGCAAAAGAAGCTAAAAGTTTAGTTGGTCCAAAAAAACGTAAACGTCTTGATGAATCAAATAAAACAAAAGATGGTGGTAATAATATTATGAGTATGATACAAAGTATGCCATTTAAAAAAAAACGTGAAGAACCAAGCAGCATTGATAATGAAAATTTATTGGCATCAATGTTAAAAAGTCTTGAAGAAGAAAAATTATCATCATCTCAAAAACAAAAAATTGTTCCAAAAAATGTATTTAAAATTTCATCACAAACATCACCATCATCGTCAAAAATTAAATTAAATTCATTTAAACCAACAATAAAAAATGATAATATAATAATAGTTAATACTACATCACCAACACAAAAAGAAACAGAAACAGAAACAGCAATACCATTACCATCACCATCACCATCACCATCACCATCACCATCACCATCACCATCACCACCAAAAATAAAACCAACACCAGTAAAAATATCAACATCATCTATTGTTGAGACAAATAATAAACCCATAAAAGTAAATGATAATTTAAAAAAATTAGACAACAATAATATTGAAGATAATTATTTTGTAGATGATTTTGATATTGATGATTTTACTGATATTGATTTAATAGAAAAAAATGCTTATACTAATGATGAATCAAAAAAAACTGATAATTCAATAAAATCATTAGATAAAAATATTGATATTAATAATGCATCTGTAATATTAAATAAAAATGAAATTGATGAGGATAAAATTTATTCAGAAATGTTTAATAGTAACGAAAAAGAAAAAAATATAAATTCATTATTAATTAATAATAATAATAATAATAATTTAAAAAAACAAGAAGAAAAAATTCATGTTCCATTGATAAAAAATAAACAAGGTGAAACATGTTTAAAATTTTATTGGCTTGATGCAGTTGAAGATCCACAAAATAAACCAGGAGTTGTAACATTATTTGGTAAAATATATATTGATAAAACAAATACATATGAATCTTGTTGTGTTGTTGTTAAAAATATACCAAAAAGAATATATTGTTTACCAAGAGAAAAAATAAAAATAAAAAATTCTGATAATAAGAATAATGTTGATGTTGATAATTATGAAGATAATACAATTGAAAAAGTATACAATGAATGGACAAAATTAGCAACAAAATTAAAAATTAAAGAATTTCGTAGTAAAAGTGTTAATAAATATTATGCATTTGAACGTAAAAATACACCAATACAATGTGATTATCTTGAAGTTAGATATTCAGCTAATTATCCAACAGTTGATTCATCATATTGTGGTGATGCTATTGAGTATATATTTAATACAACAATAAATCCATTAGAATTATTTTTAATTGAACGTGAAATAAAAGGACCATGTTGGTTAGAAATAAAATCACCATTACCAACTGAACATTCTATAACTTGGTCAAAAAATCAAGTTAATTGTTTAAATATGGAAAATGTTAGTGTTTACAATAATAATAATAATAATAATAATGATAAAGATAATATTAATAATACATTAAAAATTCCAACATTAAAAATGATAACAATGACAATACGTACATCATTAAATTCAAAAACTCAACAAAATGAAATAATTATGATTAGTATATTATCTAATAAAAATTTTAATATTGATAAACCACAATTAAAACCATTATTTAATGATAATTATTGTTTTATAACACGTCCAAAAGATACACAATGGCCATTATATGCACGTGATAATATTGAAAAAAATATGGAAAAAACAAATGTTATATATTGTGATAATGAAATTGAATTATTTGAAAAATTTTTAAATATATATTCATTAATTGATCCAGATTTAATATTTGGTTATGATTGTGAATATCAATTTGATGTATTATTACGTCGTTTATCATTATTTAAAATTAATAATTGGATGCGTATTAGTAAATTAAAAATTATAAATAATAATAATTTTATAATAAATGGTAAATTAAATTTATTAAAAGTATTTTGTGGTAGAATAATTTGTGATTTAAAATTATCATCACAAGAATTACTTACAAAATTACGTGATTATAATTTAGATACATTATGTACAACAATATTAAATACTAAAAAAAATACAATAATAAATATAAAACCAAATGAATGTTCATTATATTATAATTGTATTGATAATATATTTCGTTTAATAAAATTAACAATGATTGAAACAAGTTATATATTATCATTAATATGTGAAATGAATATAATACCATTATCATTACAAATAACATGTATTGCTGGTAATACATTAACACGTACATTAAATATTGGACGTTTAGAAAGAAATGATTATTTATTACTTCATGCATTTTATAAAAAAAATTATATATTACCAGATCGTATTATAAATGATAAAAATAATAAAATAACAATTAAAAAAAAAACAACAACATTTACTGGTGGTCTTGTACTTGATCCAATAAAAGGTTATTATGATGAATTAATATTATTAATGGATTTTAATTCATTATATCCATCAATAATACAAGAATATAATTTATGTTTTTCAACAATACATGGTGTATGTTATCGTAAATTTGATGATATATTAGATGATTTACCAAAAGATGATATTGAAATTGGTATAATACCAACACAAATATGTAAACTTGTTGAAAGTCGTCGTCAAGTTAAAAAATTATTAAATATACAAAATTTATCACAAGATTTAAAAATGCAATATAATATACGTCAATTAGCATTAAAATTAACAGCAAATTCAATGTATGGTTGTCTTGGTTCATCAAATTGTCGTTTTTATGCAAAAAATTTAGCAGCAATTGTTACAATGAAAGGACGTGAAATATTACAAAATACAAAATGTTTTGTTGAAAAATTAAATTATCAAGTTATTTATGGTGATACTGATTCAATTATGATTAATAGTAAAATGATTAATTATGATGATGCATATTTAATTGCTAAAAAAATTAAATATGAAGTTAATAAATTATATAAAGGTATTGAATTAGATATTGATGGTTTATTTAAATATATGTTATTATTAAATAAAAAAAAATATGCAGCTAAAACAATTAATAAATTAACAAATGGTAATTATACATATAATATTGAAATTAAAGGTTTAGATGTTATTAGAAGAGATTGGAGTCAACTTGCATGTGATAATGGTAAAAAAATTATAAATATATTATTTAATGATGAAACAATTGAAGAAAAAACATGTAAAATACGTAAATTATTAGAAAATTTATCAAATGATATTAATAATAATAAATTACCATTATCATCATATATTATAACAAAAACATTATGTAAAAATCCATCAGATTATATTAATATTAATAATCAACCACATGTTTCAATTGCTAAAAGATTAAATAAAAAAGGTGGTAGAATGTATAAAAAAAATGATACTGTACCATATATTATTTGTTTAGATAATACTGATAAATCATCAATGGAACGTGCATATCATATTGATGAATTTAATAATAATAATAATAATAATAATAATATATTAAAAATTGATATTGATTATTATTTACGTTGTCAAATTATTCCTGTTATTGAACGTATAACATCAGTAATACAAGGTCTTGATGGTTATTTTCTTGCTAATTGTCTTGGTATTGAAAATTATAAAGATACAAAAACTTTACAATTAAAAATGTCTATTAATGATAATAATAATAATGATAATGAATTTGATAATATATTTAAAAAATTTGAAAATTGTGAACCATTTGAATTTACATGTCAAAATAATAATTGTAATTCAATTATTAAAATTAATCATTTTATGAATAATAATAATGATGATAATGATGATGATGAAATTAAAAAACCAGTTATGCTTGAATGTATTGATAAAAATTGTAAATTATCACCATGGAAATATGTTGATGTTATACAAAATAATTTAGAAATTTGTATTAAATCAAAAATTGATAAATATTATCAACAAATTGTTTATTGTCAAAATTCTGAATGTTCAATGTATACTAAAAAATTTAATATTACTGAAAAAAATAGATTACCAGTATGTATTAAATGTAAAAAAACAACAATCAAAAGAGAATATACTGAAACTGATTTTTTTAATCAACTTAATTTTTATCAATATATATTTGATTCAAATCAAGGTTCATCTAATATTAATACAATTAAAAAATTAAAAGAACAACAAATTCAAAATAAATCATTATATCCAGATGATATGATGAAAGCTTGTAAACAATTGAATGAATTTTCAAGTTTATATATCAAACGTAATGCTTATACAAATATTAATTTTGATAACATATATTTTTTTACTAAAAAAAAATTTTGGAATCCAATTGAAATTGCTGATAAATTTTCCAAAGATAATCCTGGACAAGAATTTCATAATAATCGTTTAAAATTTAATAAAATGGCTGAATCATTTACTAAATTTTCCACAAATAATTCTCAACAATAATCATTGTTTTTCATTTTTTATAATTAATAATAATAATAATAATAATAAGTTTTCATTTTTTTTTTTCTATTTTATTGTTTGTATTTTTTAATTTAAATAACTTGATTAATGAATAAATAAAATAATTTTATTTCATATTTATTATGTATATTATTTTATTTTTATTTAAAAAATATAGGTATAAAATTAAATTGATAAAATTTCACATAAATTTATGTATTTGGAAGTATTATTTCTCCTTCAGAAATATTTATATTTGACATGTAAAAATTATAAGGTAAATAATTTTGAATAGTTGTAGGTATAGAATTGTAACAAGTTGTATTTTTTTCTCTAAATATATTATTGTTGTCATTATTAATAATGACTGGTGTTGATCCAATCTCATTTTGATAAACTGTTGTTGGATGTTGAACAATTGATTGAGATAATGCAACATTTTGTACCAACTGAAATAAATAAAACAAGTTTTTTATTAAATAATAATATTAATTAATTAAATAAAAAATAAATATATTACATGAACATTAGTTGTTTCATGATGATGATGATGATGATTATATA
This sequence comes from Lysiphlebus fabarum, assembly GCA_011426435.1. Classification (NCBI taxonomy): domain Eukaryota; kingdom Metazoa; phylum Arthropoda; class Insecta; order Hymenoptera; family Braconidae; genus Lysiphlebus; species Lysiphlebus fabarum. The sequence goes on along the minus strand of WSYQ01000189.1, from coordinate 73,613 downwards.
ATGAAATTTTTTCATTATCAAATTGAGAAATATGTTGTTGTTGTTGCTGTTGTTGCTGCTGCTGTTGCTCTTGTGATTGTTGTTGTTGTTGTTGTTGTTGCTCTTGTGGTTGTTGTTGCTGCTGCTGCTGTTGTTTATTTTTTTTAGCATTTGATGTATTAATTCCATGTCGTCGTTTCATGTGTTTATTATAATTTGGCCAATTTGTAAAATGATGCTGGCATTCAAGACATGAATATGGTTTTTCACCAGTATGTTGTCTTCTATGAGTTGTTAATATACCTTTAAATCTAAATGATTTACCACAATATTCACATGTAAATGGCATTGCACCAGTATGAATTCTTGTATGTTCTCTTAATGTACCTTTTTCTCTAAATGATTTATTACATACATTACAAATATGTTGTTTAATACCAGTATGTACAGTTTCATGTTTTTTTAATTGTAATTTTGTTTTAAATGATTTATTACAATTTAAACATGAATATGGTTTATCAATTGAATGTGTTAAAAAATGTGCTTCTAAATTACCTTTTTGTATAAAACTTTTACCACATTGATCACATGTAAAATTTCTAATACCAGAATGAATTCTTTTGTGTGTTACTAAATTTGGTTTTGTTGTAAATTTTTTACCACATTCATCACATGGATAATTATTTTTCATAATATCAGGTAAATGACAACGATTATGTATATAAAGTCCACTTTTTTGACGAAATATTTTTCCACATGTTGTACATATAAATGATTTATTTTGTTTTAATTTATGTACATTTAAACAATGTGATTCTAATAATTTTTTATTTATAAAATTTTTATCACAATCTTGACAATTGTATTTTTTTTTAAATTTATTTTTATGTCGTCTAACATGAATTAAAAAACCATAATATTTATCATAAACTTTTGAACATTGTACACACATATATTTCGCTTGTTGATTGTGAAATTTTTTATGATGTTGTACTAATAAATCTAAACTTGCTAATTTATCATCACAATCAGTACACAACCAATAATATCTATTTATTAATTTTCCATAATCATCATCATCATTATTATTATTTTTTTTTAATTTTATTATTTCTTTATCTGATTCTGTTCCAGTCATGTAATTATCTGGTATTTTTTTATTACTATAAGATAATTCACAATCATCATCATCATCATCATCATCATCATCATCATCATCATCATCATCATTGTCTGATTCTGATTGACTGTCATTTGGTTTTTTTAATTTTTCATTATTATTATTATTTATATTTAATGACGATGCATCATTTAATGTTGTTGTTGTTGTTGTTGTTGTTTCTTCAATTATATCAATATTATTTATTTGAGATTGATTATTTGTATTTAGACTGAATAATTGAGTCAATAATAATTGTGCTTTATTTGTTTTTTCATAAAAATCATGATATTTATCAAGTTGATTTAAACAATCAATGCATATTGTTACTGGTAATATATCACATATTTCAACCTGTTTTTTTTTTTTTTTTTTTTTTTTAAATTGATTATTATTATTAATAATTTATTAAAATTAAATAAAATATCTACAAATTGATAAAGTTAATTATTTATAATATCATAGGTATTTTTATTTACTATACTTACTTTTATTTGCAAACATTTAATAATTTTTTTATCAATAGCCAATTGTTGTTGTTGTTGCTGTTGTTTATCATCAAAAATATGATAAATTTTTGTCTTTACTTCACCACATAAACGACAAAAATTATTTTTATTTTCTAGCATTATTTAATTAGCAAGAGCTTGATATAAATATAATACCTATAGATTAACATATTATTCTTATCATATAAAAAGGTATTTGTTATTAATTAAATAAAATATATAGATATATATGTATATAGGTATATTTTATTCTGTCATAATAAAAATATTATTAAAAAATACACCAAACGATGTACATACCTATATCCCATTATAAATTAAACAGTTTTTTTTTTTTATAATTATACCTATAGGTATTATTTATTTACATCAAGTATATTGTTTATTTATTTATTTATTTATTTATTTATTTATTTTTGTATTTTGTAATTGTTTGTTATAGATTGATACATACACTGCCTCCAAAAGTCCAAAATTCTCCAAAATTAAACATAAAAATAAAAAAGTCCCTGCACTGTATATAAATAAATATGGCTGACTAAGAAATTAACAATAAGTATATAAAAAATTTATGTATCATCGATTATTAGTAAATATATCCAATAGGTATATAAATAATCAATCATAAAGATAACTCTCAGCAACAAAAATCAAGTATTTCATTTATCATGTTTATACAAATACAATACGACGAAACTTGTATGCTTGTATGATGTTGTATCCAAGCAACAATAAACCATCTTTTATATCAGGATATCATATGATAATAAATAAATATAAAAATTAGTATTATTATTATTCGTACATTGTACACCACATCATCATCATCATCATAAAAAGGTTAAAGGTACTGAAAGTTGTGTGCTAGTCTCCTGATATATCTTGAGGCTTTATGACGCTAAAAGTCAATAAATCTTAGCTAAGCAATGTTAAACAACAACAATAATAATAATTTTATTTTATTATTATTATTATTATTATGCTGGAGTTGGGGTTGCTTTGTTTTGACACACATATGTGATGATGATGATATGTATATAATTTTTCTCTTCGCATCATCATCATCTCTCATTTACTCGACAAGTGTCTAAAAATTGTCTTTGGTATTAGGAGCACAGAATAAATAAACAAGTAATAAAAATAAATTTCAAGTACACTTTCTCCTCCTCTCCTACTATTTGTCATATATTTGTGTGTGATTTACTAATTTTTTTATTTTCAAAAATTTTAAATTATTTAAAGATAAACATACTTATTGTATATAATACGCAACTAAATATATAAAATTATATGATTGAATAAAAAAATATACTTGTACTGGAATTGATCTATATATTTTTGTAAATTATTATTAATAACATATATATTTATATATTTAATAATTAAAAAATAATAATTATATCAAATAATACGTATGATGATGATGATGAAAAAAATCACATGATAATAATTGTGTGTTGTAATAATAATCACGAGGTATATATATTTATATGTAAAATAAAAAATAAAAAATAAGAAAAAGCTACGTTATACTTATTTAAAATTCATGGGAGTTGTTTGGCGAAAGTTATGACTTGCCATGGGTTTGTCAAACAAATATATATATATTTAATCCGCATATTTCTTTGAATATATACATCACATACTCATATGATTAAATAAAACAAAATTTTAAATGTTTGCCAAGTGCTTTTTATATGTATTTATCTTACATATATTATTAATACATAATAGTAAAATTCCAAAAAAGAGAAAGCAATAAATTTTGAAAAAATAATAAATATAAATAAGATAAGAAAAAGGGACACATTTATAATGTATTCATTATTGCTTGATTGCTCATACTTATATATATGATAGGTATACTTGAGTTTTCTCAACAATTGATTGGTTGCTTATATTATATATATATATATATATATTAAATTCATAAATTGGCTATATTATTATTATTATTATTATTATTATAATGATGATGATGAAAAAGATGTACATGAATAAAAATGAATGGAAAAAGGTGTGGTGGTTTAAACAACAGGTGGTTCTGTTGAATCTTGACATGTTGAATATTTTTCATTTAATTTCATTTGTAGAAATTCAAGTCAAAGCCAAGGTAAGGTATCCGAAATTGCGATTGAACACAGTTTACATGTATTGTTACCTGAATTTTTGTATATAAATAGGGGTGTTGGTAGCAAGACGAGTCGCAGTTAACCAGTGATCTTTCTCAGGTGAGCATCATCATCATCATCAGCATCAATACCAAAATTATTGATTATTTTATAAAATTAAATGTACTTGTATTTTTATCATTATCAATTATAATAATTATAATTATTAGCTAAGTGAAAAAGTGCGTGTTTATATATTATTATGTCAATTTTAGTGATTATAAAAATTTAATTATTTAAACAAAATATTACATGTTAATAATAAAAGTTTAAAAAAATAAAAAATAAATTATTTAATTTTATTTTATTTAAAGTGTATATTTATTATTTAATATTTAATATTTAATACAGAATATATATTTATTTATTTATTTATTTATTATTATAATATAGGTACTTTTAGGATAAATAAAAAATAATTTCGTTTGAATATTATATTTTGGAAAAATTGACCAGTAAAACCGGTTTAAAAGAAAGTTGATGCTTCTTATTTTATTTATTTTTTTATACAAGTATACTTAAACATTTAAAACTCTACATAATGTTGTAATGATAAAAATGAAAATTTTTGGTTTCTGTTTGAATAAAATTATTTTTATATACATAATTTATCGCATATTAAAGATATAGAGGTATAATGTATAATGTATATTATTATTATTATTATTTTTCAGAAAAAATAATTGACAAAATGTTGAAATTGATTATTTTTGTTGGCCTAATGGCATTGGCTAGTGGACAATTTTCCAAAGGTGGAATTTTAGTTGAACCAATTCCTCAACTATGTGCAGAAAGTAAGTTTATACATATTATTAAAATTCAATGCAATGTTATTTATAAAATAACAATAACAAAACAAAACCGGATATCCACCTGTACTGTTTGAATTGTGTCTTTGAATAAGTATTTATATATATTTCAAATAAAATGTTGACAATCATGAATAAATTATAGTTATACATACCATTTGGGAAAGTTTTCATTAGCATAAAACTAACTATTTTGCATTGTATTTTAATTATTTATTTAAATAATAAATTTTTGGGTCACTATTCTTTCAAGTTTATTGTAAATGAAATTAAAATGCCTCAATAATAATTGATATTTATATTTGAAAAAGCTAAAAGACAATTGAGTTTCACATATTTCTGTATAAAGTGAAATTTTTTAATAATAAAATTAATTGTAGATGGTACCTTCAAAGTGTGCCATAAGCTAATGTAAAATAATATAAAATAATAACAGTGAAAGTTTAGTTGTATTATTATTCAAATAAGTATATATATATTATAATTAATTACTTTCTTTTTTTTTTCCTTCATCATTAGGAAAAATTCATGAAGTATTCAATAAAAAGGGATATTATTATTCATGGGCTGATGAAAGAACAGCTGGACAAGAAACTGACTGGTTGTCTGTTAGAAATTTTTGTAGACAAAGATGCATGGATTCAGTATCACTTGAAACCAGTGCCGAAAATGAATTTATCAAAAATCGAGTTGTCAAAAGTATGTTGTTAATTATATTTAATTAATATTATGTTATTTATTATTATTATTATTATTATTATTATTTAGATAATATCAAATATATATGGACTTCTGGAAGACTCTGTGATTTTAAAGGATGTGACAGACCAGATCTTGTACCTCAAAGAGTTAATGGATGGTTCTGGACAGCTGAATTACAAAAATTAGCACCAACATATGAACGTAGTCAAAATGATTGGTCAGAAAATGGAGGGTAAATTTATAAATAAATATTTTAATTTTTATTGCTTAGCTTATAGCTCAATTTAATTATTAATTTAATTATTTATGAATTAGTATTGGATTACCACAACCAGATGATCGTGAAAGAATTCAAGGTGGAGCACCTGAAAATTGTCTTGCTTTGTTGAATCAATTTTACAATGATGGTGTTAATTGGCATGATGTTGCTTGTCATCACAAAAAACCATGGGTTTGTGAGGATAATATATCACTTCTTCGTTATGCTCAATCAAAAAGACCAGATCTTGATATTAAATCACGTTTAAATTAAAATTTTTATATTTTAAATTTATAAATAATTAACTTTTTTTTTTTTTTTTCTCACCAGTGACTGAGTAGAATACAAAGGCAGTTTTTATTTATTAATATTTTCTTTGACTAAAAAAAATTCAGAATTAATTATTAATTGCAAAATAAATCATTTCATACTTATCCTATAGATATACTTATAGATATATTTTTTATTATCTTTTTTTTTTTTTCAAAGCTACCATATACTATTATTTTGATGTTTAAATTTGTGTGCCCATATAAAATTCAATCCTTAATTTTAATTATTATTAGTATTATTATGATTATTATTATTATTATTATTAGTAGTATTATTACGTTTTTTTTTTTTTTTTTTTTCTTATATATGTGTATTTTCAATAAAAAAAATAATAAACATACTAGCATTGTTATTGTTATTTACATAATTATATATTTTAATTGTATATGTACCTTGTTGGTTTTCGTTTTTTTTTATTTATTTATTTTTTTTGAGATGTAGATGTATAATTTGTAAGATTTATTATTTTTTTGCTTCAACCATTATTATGTGATATCCATGTTTTGTTTTTACTGGTGGATCAGTGTATATTGAATTACCTAAAGTTGAATTTGGCAATGCAAATGCTGCATCTTGAAATGGACCAACCATTGAACCTCTTGTCATCCAACCAAGATCACCCTGATGATGAATGAAATTGTTAAATTAAAAATATCATATATTTAAATTATAATTAATAATTATCATACTCCTGAACGTGCTTTGTCCTCGCTATATGCTGCAGCAACTTCATTAAATTTTTGTCCAGCTTTTAATTTTTCCAGTGCTTCAAGTATTTTTGATTGTTTTTCACATAATATATGTCTGACCTAATAAATAAATAAATAAATAAATAAATAAATAAATTAATTAATTAATTAATTAATTAATTATATTTTATAGGTATATGTATGATAAATTATGTAAAATTAGAAATACAAGTACCTTTACTGAATTTGCACCTTTTTTTTCACCTTTTCCTTTGTCACCATCATCACCACCAGCACCAGCACCACCTTTTGATTTTCCAGCTTTGGCACTTGCTCCTTTTTTTGGTGGCATTTTTTTTAATTCAATTAGGTATACCTATTTATAATAATTGTTATATGTGTGATCAGTAATGACTAATGATGCACTTGTTGAAATAACTATTTAATTCTAGCCTAAAAACACAACAAGCAATAAATACCGGTGTTATTATTATTATTATTATTATTATTATTATTATTATTGTTATTGTTGGGTGTGTGTGTGTATGTACTTAACATATACCTATATCATGGAGGTGTATACACCTCTATGATATATTTATATTTACTACTTTGTGATGATTTAAAAATCCAAGATGGCAAACGTTCGTATTCTTGGAAAATTAACTAATAATTTATTTGGTAAGTTGACAAAAATTATCTACAAAATATTAAAATACTACATAAATACAATTATTTGAAATAAAATTAAAAAAATATATTTTTTTCTTTGTTTTAAAATTTATATTATTTTTTAAATATTGTGTAATCAATTTTGTAAAGCTTTAATAAGGTTATATTTTTTTTTTTTATTTATAAATATTTATTATATTATAATGATAATTTTAATGATAATTAATAGCCAAGAAATCATTTAATGTGGCTTTACCAACATCTGGATTATGTATTCAGCCATCAAGACAAAAATATTACATTGTAACACCAAAAGACAGTTCACTTTGGGCAAATGTTGCTCCAGATGAAGGTACAAGAGTTTATGCAAGAGAAATTGGTGTTGGATTATTGACAACATTACAATGTTTTTTTAAAGAACCAGTTACAATTAATTATCCATTTGAAAAAGGACCATTGAGTCCAAGATTTCGTGGTGAACATGCATTAAGAAGGTAAATATTAATACAATCTATTATTTAAGTAAGCATAACATATTAATATTGTGTGTATATGTGTATCAGTTTTAATAAAATTTTTTAATCAATATAAAAAAAAAAAAAAAAACATATTACATCTATTTAAGATATCCATCTGGAGAAGAACGTTGTATTGCTTGTAAATTATGTGAAGCAATATGTCCAGCTCAAGCAATAACAATTGAAGCTGAAGAACGTGCTGATGGTTCAAGAAGAACAACAAGATATGATATTGACATGACTAAATGTATTTATTGTGGTTTTTGTCAAGAAGCTTGTCCAGTTGATGCAATTGTTGAGGTATATTATTATTATTATATCAATTGTGTAGGATTTTTTATATTATTATTATTATTATTATTTTAGGGGCCGAATTTTGAATTTTCAACTGAAACTCATGAAGAATTGTTATATAACAAAGAAAAATTATTAAACAATGGAGATAGATGGGAATCAGAAATTGCAAGCAACATTCATGCTGATCATCTTTATCGTTAAACATGATTATTTTAAATTGTCTAGTAATTTTCTAGTACATAATAAAATTAATAAAAATAATAATAGTAATAATAGTAATACAGACAAATTTTTTTTTATCAATTTTCATTCCTATTATTGATTTTTTTTTTTAAATTTATCATAAAACTATCTCTTATATAAGTAATTAATAAATTCAAACAAATATGACATATGACAAAGATACACCCATACACACATATTTATTTATTAAAAAAATACTTGATTTACATTATTTTATTATTATTAAAATGAAAAATTCAAACTACAGTATCAAAATGTTTATTATCAAGTTTATTGTTTAAAATTTATATAATTATTATTAATATGAATTTTTTTTCTCAAAATAAGGAATGTGTTTTGAGGAGGATTATAACTGATGATAATTTTTCATATATTTGTCATAGGATTATCAATTTATTATTATTATTATTATTATTATATTAAATAAAATTGATCCACTATTGTCCATAATTAAAAATTTAAATATTTTCTAATTTTTTGGCCCTGTGGATCTGTAAATGTAACTACAGGTATATATTAACTGTATAATATTGAGCAATAAAAAAAAAAAAAAAATACAATAATCATCATTGTTGAAATTATGAGAATAAAGAACGTGTATAATATTGTTTACATATTTACAGTTTTAATTTTTTTATTTAATATTTATTATTGGGTAGGCTTGATTTGTGATTTTTAATATTTTTCATCGAAAAAGAAAAATTATGATGATGATGATGATGATGATAATGTTAAACAACAATAATATCAATAATAATAATTAATAATTTGTTGTTATTTTTATTAAAATAAAATTGTACTAAAATTATTATAAATTTAATCTGATGATGACTTTGCACGTCTACGATGATGATTGCGAGCAAGTGCATGAATAATTGTTACAACAAAGTAGCATACCATCATTATTACAAATTTTTCAAATAACCAAGATATCATTGTTGTACCCTCCTGTAAAAATAAATAATAAATTATTGAAAAAATTAATAATTAATATAAATTATAATAAAATTTTTTACCACTGATGATGGATTATGAAGTTTATTTTTTTGTTCAACAAGATATTTTTTAAATGGTCCTTGAAATTTATTTCCAATATATGGAATAACAGCCAAAAATGAAATAACTTTATCTAATAATTCTTCATTAAATGCAATAATAACAGCAAGTTGTTGTATATGCATTTTAATAATAGCTTTACCAATTAATGTTGCACCAAAAAATGTCCAAAATGGAATTCTATAATGACCACATGTTAAACCAGCAAGGTCAAATAATGGATTTGGTATTGATGCACATGCAAGTATACCAAAAAATCCAGCTTTTTGTACGAAATGTTTCATAGCAAGTTTAAGTCTCATTAATATTGGTACATTTTCACCACTTTCCATAGCTTCAAGTGCTTCAAGTTCTTTTAAATCTTCATCTTGTTCATTATTATTATTATTATTATTATTTTTATTTGTACTATTTCTAGCTGCTCTTGCCATAAAATATGGTGGTAATTCACCAAGTGCAGTACCAGCACCCCAAAGCATTGATTCAATTCTAACTTTTCTCATAATATTAAATATACTAGCAATCCATAATGGATCAATATTATCTGGACATGATATTGTATCTGGATATGGTGGTTCTGGAAAATTTAAACTACCACATTCATATGCAGCCATTGTAACAGCTGCAATATGTGGACCAAGATATAATACAAATGTATGAAGACCAGTACCAAGACCAACACTTGATAATACACCAAGACCAATCCAATATGACCACCATATTATATTATTTTCCAATATTTTAAACATCTATATATGAAAAATAAATAAATAACATGATAATTATTAATAATTAAAAATATTAATAATAATAATAATAATATATATAGGTATATTTATATTATTTTTTTACAAATACCTGTTGATGTGGACCAGTTATATTTCTTAATATTAAAAATAATCCAATAAATAATATTAAACTCCATACTGTTTTTTTATATTGTAATGTTCTTTTAACTAAACTAATTGTATCAATTAATAATTCTCTGATGAAATAATTTAATGTTTTTACTGGATGTGTCCATAGTGTTAAATTATCTGATTCAATATTATTATTATTATCATCATCATGACCACCATAATTATTATTTTTTATTTTATTATTAAATGATGATGGTGTTTTATTATTATCATTGAGTATTTTTTTATTTGAATCATTTAAATTATTTCTTTTAATTGCTGTTTTTCCTTCCATAGTGTGTTGTTCAAGTCGTGTTATCTATATTTATTTAAAATAAAAAATAAAAATATATACACTATTAGTACAAAATTAAAAATATTAAAAATATAAAAAAAAAATTATTTATAAATATTTACACAAGTATTTTCAATGCTCATGTCAATAACTAAATAATCATTTTGTTTATTTTTAATGCAATACATAATATTACTAATTTACTAATGTAATTAGTCGTAGTAGATGTGCAACAACAACAACAACAACAACAATAACAACAAAAAAAAACTATTGTAATATAATAAAAGTAATTTCGACTTTGATTGTGTGTAAAAAAAATGACAAATTGAAATTATTGGTAATAATTGTCGTCGAGTCAGCAGCAAAGTAGCATAGAGGCCAATTGAATGAGTAAAGAGTCAAGGGTCATATGTCTCTCTTTTTATTTTCTCTCTTCCCATTTATTTATTTATTTATTTATTTTTAAAAATAAAAATTGTAAAATATAAAATAAATAAAATAAATATATTGATTTAAATTTATAAAAACATTGTCATTGATAATGTTGATGATTAAATTAAGAAAAATAAAAAACCAATAGAAAACATGCTATTAGGAGGGATCATCTAATAGTACCATATCAATTTTTCTTCCAGCACTAGACAATCCACGTTCCCTCAGCATTATTCTCAGTCGATCTCTTGTAAATTTTCCAAAATTATCAATTTTTTCCAAGTCTTCCTGGTTAATTGATCCATTTTCAAATTGTTTTCGACCTACCCTTTTTTTCACCATTTTTATTTTTTTTAAAATATTTATTCACAAAATCTAATTGTATTATTATTATTATTATTATTGTTATTAATAATATGTTAGTAGTAGTAGTATTGCCAAGTTTTTTTTTTTTTTTTAATTTTATTTATTTACTTGTAATAATAATAATCATATCAATTGAGGTTATGTTTTTGGATATTGGTTTTTTTTTTCAATATGATAAGTTAATCCAAAATATATCAAAATCCACAGTTTAATTTCTACAAATGAATAAAATGAAAAAACTTATATATTATAAATATAGTAGTATATGTAATATAGTAAATGAAATTTAGTTACTATTATACTTTAAATTGTTGAAAATAAATTAAAAACAAAATTTATATGGTATAAATATATGATAGGTACAAGATAAATATAGCATATATACTTATATTATTTTAATATTTTAAATATATACCTATCATATATATATTATATATATTAATAGGCCACGTATGTACCTGAAAATAGCTGATTCATAATAAATATCAAACAATATAAATTAATTATTTTAAAAAAAATATTTTTTACCTTATTTGACAAATTCACTGATGATTTATTTATTGTAAAATTAATAAAAAAATCTTTTGTAATATTATGAAAATTATTAGACAAATAATTCAATAAGTTTATCAATTTCTTTAGGGTTTTTTTTTTTTTTTATTTTGGAGCCACGTCAATCAAATCACATTGTATCTGAATTGTATCTGATTGTGTGTATATTTGTATCTATCAAACAACACACACCACAAAAAAAAAAAAACCCTGACTCTTTCTTTCTCTTTACATTTATTATATAGTACACATACATAAATACAAACAAGTATTTGTAAATAGTAGTAGATATGTGTGTGTACTATAGGTATATATAATATGTATAATATAATTAAATTGATAACAAATAGTTAACAAAAGATGAAAGAAAAGAAAAAACAAATCTATGTACAAAAATATATATTTGCCAAAAAGCAAGATAGATCTAACCAAACTAAAACTTACTTTTTGTTTTTTTTTTTTTTTTTATATATATTTATTTATCTAAATGTGCGCACGCATTTATTTGGTTGACGCCACGTTGTCTGGGAAAATTCAAAAATATTCAAACCTAATATTTTCGATATCATCATCATATCATTGATGCGGTATATATATATGAAAACGTAACCATATTAAATTGTATATGATTAAAATGACGATGATGATACTGGATGATATATTATGAATAACGGTCAAGGTTTGACCTGGACTTGCAATAGGTATAGGGTGCATTTTATGATATAATGGAAAATAAAAGGGTGGTGGTGGTGGTGATTCAGGATTCTGCACACCTGTAGGTGGGGAGAAAAAATAAATAAATAATAAAAAAAAAAAAAGGAAAATGGATATTTGTATTTATAATATATACCATAAAACTTTTATTATCACCATCATCATCATCATCATCTCACTGGTGAGTGAGCAAGTAGAGTGAAAAGTGGGTGGTGCGTAGTACATACAGTATAAACTTACGTGAGATATAATACGCGTGTCTCAAATATATAAAAATATCTACAAGTCTCTAAAGATAACAGCAACACAACTAATACAATTGCAAAAAGTAAAATAGGAGAAATAAGGGGTTGATCCGATATATATATATATATATATATGTGTGTATTTTAGTATTCTGTATGCATTTAGTTGGCCAACTTATGTTAGTTACATATGATATACGGCCACCTGTCGATCAGTCATTCTATACACGGTGTACAGTATAAATATTAAATATAATTCAATCACAAATTAACAACAAGTTATGAAAATTTTATGTCGAATAAATAAATCAACATAATGTGTTGCATAAATTAGTATCAAATATTATCCATCGAGATGATTTTAAATTTTTAACTCAACGTGAAATTGAGCGACAATTTAAATTACTTTGTGCATCAATCTTTGACTATACAACTATAATTATCGTAAGTACAGCCTATATATTTATATTTATATTTTTATATACCTACTTGATAATTATAATGTTTTAAAATGTATACATTTGATTGTTTTATATGATATACCTATATTATCAATTGAAAAATTGTAAAATAAATAAATAATATATTTAAATTAAAGAAAGAAAAACTTGAGTTAAATATTATATATACATATATTAAAAATTATTATTATATGAGACAGCTGGTTGAAAGCCTGTTGAGTATATATGATTTCCTGTTGCAGGCGATAACTACACATATATCTATAGATGCAGTATATAGCTGTATATATCAATAAGATTCACAATTGTTTGAAATTAATTTTAGTGCATCCAATCACCCACTTGTAGGTAAAAACTTTTTTTACTATTTTATATATAATATAATATGTCCGCACCTATAATAACATGTAGGTATATATATGTATATATACGTATTTCATTTTATTTTTTTTTTCATCTCATTATTTATTGGCATAGACGTACGCGAGAAAAAAAAAATTATATTCTATATACATATTAAACTGACAACGTCAAATGATGTATATATATGTACTTTTATTATCATCATCATCATCATCATCCAATACATTTCCTTAGCTACGTCAATATAGTTTGCTGTCTAGATGTCTTTTATATATTGTTCATTTTTATTTTATTTATTTTTATTGATAGGTAATATATATTTTTTCATCTTATTGCAACAATGCATCTTTATATATGCATATATATTGTTTGCCGGCAAGAAAATATAATATATAAAATAAAAAACAATATAGGTACTTATTACTTTGCTATTATAAATATATGTATATACGCACACGCACTCAGTCATCAAAGCAACCCTAAAAAAATTTTACACCAGAGTGGTGGTGGTGATGATGATAAGAAAAAAAAATATATCAAGCGACCACGGTCGTTCAAGGTTGACCTTGAGTTTGCTTGGAAAATGGGAATATACATATATTATTATTATTATTATTATTATTATTATTATATGGGGCTATAGGGCCATGGGGCCATGGTCATGCACTACACGCAAACTCGCAATATATATCTACCTATGTAATGTTATATCACATCACCCCCTATCGCTTTATTTGTAGATACACACGCGTATATTTTATATATATTATACCATACCATATCATATATACAATAATATAAAATATATATGATACGCGTCCCCTCACCTTGGCTTTTTATCCTATTTTTCTCTCTCTCTCTCTCTCTCTGTCGAGGGATATATTATACCTATATATACAAAGGTACAAATATATTATGTTGCGAGGACAGACCAGGACAGACAAAGCTCAATTAGGTCATCCGGGAAAATACCCCATGTATCCTATATGATATAGTATATATAGTATACCTATCATATATATATAGGTATACGCAAAATTCATTGTCAAGCGCATAAAATTATTCTTATTTTATACCTATATACCTAAAGGTGGTATATATATACCTATATATATATATATTTACATCAACTTTTATTATTTTCTTATAATTATTTATTTATTTATATATATATATATATATATAGGTATATGTTCCATATACGGATATATCATGTTTCCGAATGACCGAATTTCAAAACTCATTGTTTCATATTATACATATATGAATAATAATAATAATAATAATATATGGAAAATTATGACTTTGATGAGAAAACTTTTATTGTTTAATCATAAACTTTTTGTTATAATAATAATAATAATAATATTTATTATAATTTAATTTAAAAAACTTGTTTTTTTTTTTTTTTTTTTTCAGCTGCTGACTGGTATACAGTTTTACTGTAATATCCTACAAGTATATTATTAAAATATGATAATAAATAATAAATAATATAATAATAACAACAACAACAACAACAAGAGGATAGTATTTTGAGTTTGAATATGGACAACTACAATTTATATTCATCAAGAACAAAAAGTGCTAAATGGGTTTGCCCGAATGATCGTCAATTAGCTCTAAGAGCAAAGTAAAATTTATTATATTTTATTTATTTATTTATTTATTTTATTTTATTAAATATGCGTATTATATTTTAATTAAAAAAATTAAATAGATTACGAACAGGATGGTCAGTTAAAAGTTCATCATTAGATTCACGAAGTTTTGATTATTCTCGTTATTCAACAACATCATGCCCTGTAAATTTATCATCCAATGAAAAAAACAATCAACCACTTACTGAAGAAGAACGTGAAAGAATAATTCAAGTAAATATATATATATATATTTTTTTTATATATTTATACATATTATTTAATTACCTACATATAAATTTTTAATTAGGTCATAAAAAAAGCCGATGCTTTGGATTTATCAGAACAAGAACGAGTTGGTAAACTTGTTGATCGTTTAGAAAATATGAAAAAAAATGTAACAGTTGTAACATCAACAAGAGCTAATGGAAGAAATTGTCCAAGTCGTTGTATTCGTGGTAATAAATGCATTTGTTGTTGTGCATTGTGTGGCGAAAAATTTACAGTACTAGGTGCTGGTCCAGGACTGTGTCGTGATTGTCGTAATTATGTTTGTCAAAAATGTGGTATTGAAACAACAACAACAACAACAACAAATACAAATACAAGTACATTGTCAACATCATCATCATCATCACCAATAAATAATCAACAACAACAATCAACAACAATTGGCTCAACAACAAATTTAACAGATAATAATATTATTAATAAGCAACCAACAACACCACCAGCTAAAATATTTCTTTGTCGTATTTGCACTGAAACACGAGAAATGTGGAAAAAAAGTGGTGCTTGGTTTTTTAAAAGCTTACCAAAATATGTTTTACCTGAAAAAAAGGTAATTTATTTTTTATCTTTATTTATATCATATAGGTATATACATATATACATATATACATATAAATCAATAAATTACAATCAATAAATTTTTTTGGTTTTTTAATTAATTTTTAATGTATACGGGTTAAAAAAAATAATAATATACATATACGGGTATATATACGGGTATATATACATTTAAAATATAAAATAATCAATGTGTGTATACTTATATACTTTTTTTTTTTTTTTTCAAATTATACAAGCCAAGAGGTGGATCAAGAGGAAGTCACTGGACCCTTGCAGGTGGATCACGCTCACTGGAACCATCTGAACTTGATTCATCATCAGATGAAGATTTATCACGTCGTCCAACTCGAACAAGATCATTTTTATTCTACAGCAAGTCATTAGATCCATCATCAACAACAACTGATCAAAATAAACAATATAATAATGATTTTCATGTAGATACAGATAAATCATCAAGAAAAGGATCATTTTTAAATTTAAATGTTTCTGATAATAATTATCAACAACAAATTATATTACTATCACCACAAAATCAATTGATGGTACCAAATATATCATCAGCATTTTCAACATCACCAACATCACCATCTCCATCATCTTCTTTATCACCAGTACCAAGATCACGATCATCAAGTCGTTTACGTGATCAAAAAGAATCACAATCACAATCATCATCATCATCATCATCATCACCACAACCACTACCACCAGCACCAGCATCAGCACCACCACCACCATTATCGTCATTATCATCATCATCATCATCATCAATATTTTATATACCATATCCATCAATTGATGGTAGTTGTGAATCTGTTAATAATAATAGTAATAATAGTAATAATAATAATAATAATAATAATAATATAAACAATAACAATGATAAAATAATAATGATGACAAATAATAAAATTATTAGTGGTGAAAAAAAAAGCTCAATACTTGAAGATAAAGAATTAAATGATATAATGATAGTAAATAATAATAATAATAATAATAATAAAAATAATAATAATGGATCAAGACAATCAAGAAGACAAAGGTATGTTAAATGATTAATTTATCATTTTTTTTAACTTTAGGCTTCGTATTTCGTTGTTTTTGTAATAATACTTTAGTGATTCAACGCTTCATCAGTATGAACAGCAGCAACAACATTGCCAGCAATATCAACATCAACGAGATGGTAAACACTCAGCTGTATCAACGAGACCAAGATCAAAGTCCACAACGTCATTATCAACAAATGGAAAATCCATCAGGTATTATAAATAATTTATATAATTTATATATATATTTATTTATAATTTATTAATTTTAGGAATGGAGAAGAACGAACAAAAGAATTACGGAAATCTAGAGATAAAATTACGATACGAACCACTTTATCATTGTCTTCAGTGCAAAGTGGAACGTGCAAAGAGTCTACGTCCAATGGACATACAGGGTCACACGGATTCATATTGCATACTGAATGTATTACCAATAGACGAGAAGGACAAGAAAACAAATACAAAATGTCAGAGAACAAAGACAATATACAAGACACGAGATCCAGAATACAACGAGCAGCTCAACTTTTACGAAATCATCGAGAACGACGTAATTTTTATTATTTATTTATTCATTTATTAATAATTAAATTATTATTATTATTATTATTATTGATATATAAAATTTTAGTTGAAGACAAACAAAGCATTGCACGTATTAATTGTATTGGACGATGTGGGAGGCCGGGATTGTCTAGGAGAAGCCAAATTTCCCTTGCGAGAACTACAGCCCTGTCAAACGAAATATTACAACGTTATTCTGGAGGAACCACAATCATTCAACAACAACAATCATCAGAACAAATTAATATGGGGCGAGGACATGACCAACGGTCGAGGAAAAATACAATTGAGTCTAACATATAGCACACGTCGACGTGCACTTTTAGTAAACATACAACGTGCCAACAATCTACTTCCCATGGATAGCAATGGACTGTCTGATCCATTTGTCAAACTTTGTTTAACACGTGACATAATAAAAAATGATATAAATAACAAACAATCATCATCATCATCATCATCATCATCATTAATGCCAAATATAATAAATTACAATAAAAAATTATCACCAAAAAAAATAAAAAAAATAAATGGTATTACTCATACAAGTTCTGTTAAATGGAAAACATTAAATCCAGAATGGAATGAAGAATTTTCATTTGAAATAAGATTAACAGAATTGACAGAGTATGCATTAGTTGTAACACTTTGGGATAAAGATTTTGGAAAAAGCAATGATTATCTTGGTAAAATATTTTTATAATTTTTATTATTATAAAAAATACTATTTAAAAAATATTATTTAATTTTAGGTGGATTAGTTTTGAGTTGTAACAGTAAAGGAGCAAGATTACATCAGTGGATTGATGCTATTAAATTTCCTGATCATTGTCATCAAGCAAGTCACGAGTTGACTGAAGATATCACACTCTACAAATCAAATTAATAATAATAATAATAAAAAAAAAAAGTAATACTATATTATATTTAAAAAAAAAAAACCTTCCTAAGAGTCAAATATTAATGAGAAAAAACGTAATCCTAAGTGTCTAAAATCTAAAAAAAGTCGCACAATCATATTTCCACTAACTTAACTTATGTCTTTGTTTAAATTATATATAAAAAAAAAAATAATCTATATCTTAATTAATTAAAATGAAATAAATTGATCAAAAAATATACATAAATATATTTAAAAATTTAAATTAATAAATATTTGTTGAGTCGTTCAAGTTTGTTGAATATATTATAATAATTATTCAACTCGTTACAAGCTAAATAAATCAGGAAAAATAAATAAATAAATAAATAAATAATAATAATTAAATTATTAAAAGTCTTGATTATTATTAATATTTTAAAAATATACATGAAATAATAATAATAATAATAATAATAATAATAATAATAATAATTGTATTTATTATTTAATCATCATTAGATTCTGATGATGAATCTTCTTCAGCTTCTTGAAGCCATTTTATAAAAGGCTGAGCAGCAACACGTACTTTTTTATGAATATTTTCATCAGCATTATCATCATCAGCAGCATCAAGTTGATACCATTCAATAATTTTATCCTCACTGAGTATATCTTTATCATAAAAAATATGTAATATATTATGTATTACATTTAATAATTCATTTTTTGTACCAGCAACATGTTCAAATGCTTTTAAACAATCATCCTGTGCATCATCAGTTTTAATATAATTAATTAATATTGCATTGAAATAATTAATCATAACCATTAATATTTTTTGATAATTAACATTATTAATTTGTATTTTATTATCAGTTAAATAATTTAATGGTAATATTAATATTGCTTTAATAACATTGTATGATACTTCACGAATTGATACATTGTATGCATATCTTGATGAATTTATTTCCAATATTAAATTATCACAATTTAATTTATCCTGATAACCACGTAATAAACTATCAATAACTTCTGATAAAAATACATCAGTATCATCTGGTATTGGTGAATTTAATTTTGAATCACCATAACCACCACCATCATCATCATCATCATCATCATCATTATAATTATTATTATTATCATTATCATTGTCATCATAATCATCTTGATCATTTTCATCATCGTCACTTGTTGATTCATCATCATCATCATCATCTTCTTTATCTTCATCATTGTCAATTGAATTTTTTTTAAAATATACAAATTCTTGTTCATCATTATCATTATCATCCTCATCCTCATCATCATCATCATCATCATCATCTTTATTATTATTATTAGTAGTATTAGTAGTATTTTTTTCATACATTTTTTTATATTCAATATTATTTTCATTATTAAATTGAATTATAGTATAATCATATGATTCATCATTATTTGACAATACAATATTATTTGACAATATACAAGCATCTAATTTACAATTAATTTGTATAATACAATTATTTAATAAAACTGAATTTTTAATAATGCAATTATTTGATATTTTAACATTATTAAATATATATGAATTATATATTTTAACATTATCACCAATAATACAATTTTGACCAATAACTGAACGTGATATTAATGTATCTTTACCAAGAATACTTTTTTCACCAATAATTGTTTCATTTTTTAATATACAACCTCTTGCTAAAATTGATGTTGAATGTTTATATATACTACGTGAATTATATTTAATACCTTCAAGTGATGGTAACATATCTGGTGTTAATGGATATGCTTGTCTTAATAATATATCACGACTTAATATATGATAAGCTGACCATGATGTTATTGGTAATGCATACTCATCTGATTTTAATGATTGCCAATAAATTCTTGAATCTAAAATTTCTTCATTCATTAAAACACCTTTAATAAAATCTTCCATTGTCTGTAAATGTAATAAAAAAAAAAAAAAAATAGATGTAAATATATATTTCCTATATTATTATTATTATTATTATTATTATTATTAACTTACTTGAAAATCAAAATTATCAGCAAATAATGGTAATACAGATGATGAACACATGTATACATGTGTATCAATATATCCAGTATTAATAATAATTTGTTCATTATCAAAAAACCATTCCAATTCAAATTTAATTTTTTTATTATTTTGAAGATTATATTTTTGATAATATAATACACGTTTATTTTGTTTATTAGAAACAAATAAACTAGTTTCATTATTTAATAATAATGATTGATTTGTTGAACCAATATTATTTAATAATAATGTCATAGTATTACCTTTATCTTTTTCACGTTTAATTTTATGTAAATCCATAATAAATGATAAATTTGCATTTATAAATGCATCACCTCTTATTAATATAAAATCACCACGTATTATACCTTTTGTATCAATATCTCTTAATGCATCACCAAGTGATCTACAACCCTCTGATATAACTAATGATACTATTATATTTTTATAATTTTTATTATTAATATAATTTTTAATATAATCAATATGATTACTACAATATAAAAATACTTCTTGTACATCACATTGTACAAGTGTTTTAATAAGATAATCAATTATATTTATATTAACAACTGGTGTTAATATACTTGGATAAATATTATCTAATGGTGATAAATTATTTTTAAAATCATCAGCAATAACAAGTGCTTGTAAAACAATTTTTTCTTTTTCTAAATCTTTTTTATTACCACGTATTTTTGACATTTTTATTTTTATTATTTCAATAGGATATTTATCAATATTTATCAACAAGACACTTTTATTATTATTATTAATATTTTACTAAACACCAAATTTTTTTTCAATATTGCATCAGCATAACATGCATAACATGTACATCTGCTGCATTGATGATTAATAAATAATAATACAAATGTATCTGTATTTAAAATGTTAGAAATTAATAATAATAATTAATAATAGCTTCAAATAGGTTATGTTAGAAATGATGATGATGATTATTAAGACAAAGAGAGAGTGTGTGTGCGCAGGTATACACTTATACATACATACAACAAAGTATGTAAATACATGTGTGTGTGTGTGGGAGGATTGAAAAAAAAATAATAAATAAATAAATAATATCTTTATCATCATCATCATCACATCATTTTACATATAGGATTATATTATAAATATAATAATAATAAATATTCAACAAAACTTGTATTCCTATATAATACATAAAGCTATTTATTTATTTATTTATTTATTTATTTATTTATTTAATTATATCTATATACATATCTTATCAACTGTCTACTGTCAATAATAAAATAATAATTTTGACAACGAGTTTGACTTGTATACCTATCTGTCAAAAAAAAATAATTATATATAAAATTTATTTAAAATAAATATGGAATTATTTAAAAGTGACACACATTTTATTTTTGTTCAAGAAAGACATAATCTTTGGTGTGATAGAATAACTGGTGAATTTTCAGCAAAATCAGGCAAGTTGTTGTTGTTGTTGTTGTTGTTATTATTATTATTGATAAATATATAATTGATATATTAATATAATTTATTTACAATAGATTGGGAGTGGGCATCAGCTAGTAATTTAGAATGTCTTGGTATATTTTATGGTATTATTGGAAAAATAGAACAACCATCATTTATGGAACCTAGAATAATGTTTATTAAAGAAATATCAAATGTTGGAGAATTACATGGTAATAAAATAATTTATAAAATTAAATCTATTGGATTTTTACATATTGGATCAGATAATAATGATTTAAATTTAACACCATGTAAAAAACATGGTCAATTGTCAAAATTAACATCAACATCATCATCAATACTTGGTGGTGGTGGTGGTGGTGGTAGTTTATTTGAAATACAACAACAAAAAACAGGTCTTGCTAAAACTTGGGGAAATTTTAAAAGTATGACAAATACTATTAAAAATACAACTCAACATGCTGCTGCAATAGCAACATCACAAGTTAAATCAACAGTTATTAAACGTACAAATAATTTAAAAGATAAAGAAAAATTTGAAAAAAGAATTATCGATGAATTAATTAAAATATTTGGTGAAACTGATTCATTTTTTTTTTGTCAAAATGGTGATATTACAAATTCTTTACAAAGATTAAAATATATGAAAACAAATAATAATAATAATAATAATAATAATAATAATAATATTGAAGATGATAAATCAATTTGGAAAACAGTTGATGATAGATTTTTTTGGAATAAACATATGCTAAAAGACATAATTAATTTAAATGTAAGTTTTTTATACGTACACTATATCATGATAAACAATATAGGCATATACAATACAATAATAAAAAAAAAAAAAAAAAAAAAGAAAAAAACATAAATCAATAATAAATATTAATATACCTATAGATATATTATTATTTTTTTTTCTATTGTTATTTTAGAATGAGGCTGCAAATCATTGGATATTACCAATAATTCAAGGATACATACAAATTGAAAAATGTCAAGTTCAAGTTGGATTTGATGGTCAAGCAATTTATGAGACATTTAATCTTGCAATAATATCAAGAAGAAGTAGATTTAGAGCTGGAACAAGGTAAATAATAATAATAATAATAATAATAATAATAATAAATAATAGAAATTTGATAAATAATTAAATAAATAATAAAATCAAGATACAAGAGAAGAGGAGTTGATGAAGATGGTAAATGTGCCAACTATGTTGAGACAGAACAATTAATATGGTATCATGATCATCAGGTGTCATTTGTACAAGTACGTGGTAGTGTACCAGTATATTGGTCACAGCCTGGATATAAATATAAACCACCACCCCGTATTGATAGAGGTATCTATTAATATTAATATTTATATTATAAAATAATATAATATTTATATATTTATTATATTTTTCAAGATGAAACAGAAACTCAAATTGCATTTGATAAACATTTTCAAGAAGAATTAAAATGTTATGGTCCAATTTGTATTATTAATTTAGTTGAACAAAGTGGAAAAGAAAAAATTATTTGGGATGCATATAATAATCATATTATTAAATATAATAATTCAAATATAACATATACAACATTTGATTTTCATGAATATTGGTAAGTCTATTATTATTATTAATTAATTAATTAATTAATTACAATACAAAATTTTAATAATTTAATACACACAGTCGTGGTATGCATTTTGAAAATCTTACAATACTTGTAAATGCTCTTGCTGGTGTAATTGGTGAAATGGGTTATTGTTGGTATGATAATCAAGGATCAATATGTACTCAAAAAAGTGTATTTAGAATAAATTGTATTGATTGTTTGGATAGAACAAATGTTGTACAAACAGCTATTGCTAAAACAGTTATGGAAATGCAATTTTCAAAATTAGGACTTATTCCACCTGATGGAACATTACCCACTGATATTCGTCAAACATTTCAATTACTCTGGGCAAATAATGGTGATATTATAAGTAAACAATATGCTGGAACAAATGCACTAAAAGTATGTTAGACAAATTAATTTAATTATCTAAAAAAAATTTATTTATTTATTTATTTATTTATTTATTTATTTATTTATTTATTTAAAGGGTGATTATACAAGAACTGGAGAAAGAAAATTTACTGGTTTAATGAAAGATGGAGTCAATTCGGCCAATAGGTAATTATTATTATTATTATTTCATATAAATACATAATTAATTAATTAGTTGAATTATTAGTATCCTACAAATTTACATGATAATAAATAAATAAAAAAATAGATAGCAATCAAAAATTATGAAACATTATCCAGTTTAATATTTTTATGTAAAAAGTACAGTTGAGTATTTTATTTGGAAATCAGATTCGTCAGAATTTTTCGAAATTTGTTTAATATAAGATGACCACTTTTGAATACCTCCTTTCTGTTCTATTATCCTATTATAATTTAGAATTTTTCCAAAAAAATATTCATCTTTGGTACAAGTTAAAAATTTCGAATAATAACAGGATAATAAAACAGGAAAAGAGGTATTTAGTATTATTAATTATTTATTTATTTAGTTTTTTTTCTGTCATAATTTTCGAGATATTAATAGTGGCAATTTGCTCATTCTATGTTCCTAATAAAGATCAAAAATTTTTTGAAAATTGAAAAGTTCTTTCTCGCTTATTCTATATTTCTGATACAATTTGAATTTTTAATTTTCAAAGAAAATTTTGGATTTGTATCAGGCAAATATAATGACCAAAGAGGTATTCGAATTTTTTTTTTTTGAAAAATATTGAAATTTGTATTAGGCGAATATAATGACCGAAAAGGTATTTGAATTTTTTTTCGAAAAAATTTTCAATTTGTAACAGGCAAACATAATGACCGAAGAGGTATTCAAAATTTATTTTTTCTTTTTCGAAAAAATTGTTAATTTGTATTAGGAAAATATAATGACCGAAGGGGTATTTAAATTTGTTTTTTTTTTTTTGAAAAATTTTAAATTTTTATCAGGCGAATATAATGGCCAAAGAGGTATTTGATTTTTTTTTCGAAAAAATTTTCAATTTGTATTAGGCAAATCTAATGACTAAAGAGGTATTCGATTTTTTTTTTTTTTCGATAAATTTGGATTCTGTATTAGGCAAATATAATAACCAAAAAAGTGTTCGACTTTTTTTGTAACTGAAGATATTCACCGAATTTTTTTTGAAAATTTTTTGAGTAGTATCAGGGTTTATCGACTTAAAAAGAACTATTCAAATCCGTTTATACTTTTTTTTCTAGGATCAATATTTTTCGATATATCGATAGTAACATATCGTCAATTTTATCGAAAAAAATTCAAGTTATATCGAGATTTTAGGGCTTGAAAAGAGCTATTCAAATCGATATATACATTTTTTCTACTATCGATATTTTTTGATATATCGATATCGAAATATCTCAAAATTTATCGAAAAAATTTCGAGTTATATCGAGATTTTAGGGCTCGAAAAGAGCTATTCAATCGATATATACATTTTTTCTACCATCGATATTTTTCGATATATCGATATCGAAATATCGAAAAATTTATGGAAAAAATTTCGAGTTATATCGAGATTTTAAGGCTCGAAAAGAGCTATTCAAATCGATATATACATTTTTTCTATCATCGATATTTTTCGATATATCGATATCGAAATATCGAAAAATTTATGGAAAAAATTTCGAGTTATATCGAGATTTTAAGGCTCGAAAAGAGCTATTCAAATCGATATATACATTTTTTCTATCATCGATATTTTTCGATATATCGATATCGAAATATCTCAAAATTTATCGAAAAAATTTCGAGTTATATCGAGATTTTAGGGCTCGAAAAGAGCTATTCAAATCGATATATACATTTTTTCTACTATCGATATTTTTCGATATATCGATATCGAAATATCTCAAAATTTATCGAAAAAATTTCGAGTTATATCGAGATTTTAGGGCTCGAAAAGAGCTATTCAAATCGATATATACATTTTTTCTACCATCGATATTTTTCGATATATCGATATCGAAATATCGAAAAACTTATGGAAAAAATTTCGAGTTATATCGAGATTTTAAGGCTCGAAAAGAGCTATTCAAATCGATATATACATTTTTTCTACCATCGATATTTTTCGATATATCGATATCGAAATATCGAAAAATTTATGGAAAAAATTTCGAGTTATATCGAGATTTTAAGGCTCGAAAAGAGCTATTCAATCGATATATACATTTTTTCTACCATCGATATTTTTCGATATATCGATATCGAAATATCGAAAAATTTATGGAAAAAATTTCGAGTTATATCGAGATTTTAGGGCTTGAAAAGAGCTATTCAAATCGATATATACATTTTTTCTACTATCGATATTTTTTGATATATCGATATCGAAATATCTCAAAATTTATCGAAAAAATTTCGAGTTATATCGAGATTTTAGGGCTCGAAAAGAGCTATTCAATCGATATATACATTTTTTCTACCATCGATATTTTTCGATATATCGATATCGAAATATCGAAAAATTTATGGAAAAAATTTCGAGTTATATCGAGATTTTAAGGCTCGAAAAGAGCTATTCAAATCGATATATACATTTTTTCTATCATCGATATTTTTCGATATATCGATATCGAAATATCGAAAAATTTATGGAAAAAATTTCGAGTTATATCGAGATTTTAAGGCTCGAAAAGAGCTATTCAAATCGATATATACATTTTTTCTATCATCGATATTTTTCGATATATCGATATCGAAATATCTCAAAATTTATCGAAAAAATTTCGAGTTATATCGAGATTTTAGGGCTCGAAAAGAGCTATTCAAATCGATATATACATTTTTTCTACTATCGATATTTTTCGATATATCGATATCGAAATATCTCAAAATTTATCGAAAAAATTTCGAGTTATATCGAGATTTTAGGGCTCGAAAAGAGCTATTCAAATCGATATATACATTTTTTCTACCATCGATATTTTTCGATATATCGATATCGAAATATCGAAAAACTTATGGAAAAAATTTCGAGTTATATCGAGATTTTAAGGCTCGAAAAGAGCTATTCAAATCGATATATACATTTTTTCTATCATCGATATTTTTCGATATATCGATATCGAAATATCGAAAAATTTATGGAAAAAATTTCGAGTTATATCGAGATTTTAAGGCTCGAAAAGAGCTATTCAAATCGATATATACATTTTTTCTATCATCGATATTTTTCGATATATCGATATCGAAATATCGAAAAATTTATGGAAAAAATTTCGAGTTATATCGAGATTTTAGGGCTCGATAAGAGCTATTCAAATCGATATATACATTTTTTCTACCATCGATATTTTTCGATATATCGATATCGAAATATCGAAAAATTTATGGAAAAAATTTCGAGTTATATCGAGATTTTAGGGCTCGAAAAGAGCTATTCAAATCGATATATACATTTTTTCTACCATCGATATTTTTCGATATATCGATATCGAAATATCGAAAAATTTATCGAAAAAATTTCGAGTTATATCGAGATTTTAGGGCTTGAAAAGAGCTATTCAGATCCGTTTATACTTTTTTTATATAGTTGATATTTTTCAAGATATCGACAGTAATACATTTCCAAATTTTTTGAAAGAAAAAAAAATTTTGAATTTGTATCAGGAGAATATAATAACGGAAGAGGTATTCGAATTTTTTTTTTTTTTTGAAAAATTTTAAAATTTGTATTAGGCGAATATAATGACCGAAGAGGTATTCGAATATTATTTTTTTTTTTTCGAAATAATTTTCAATTTGTATTAGGCAAATATAATAAATGAAAGGTATTCGAATTTTTTTTTTTTTTTTGAAAAATTTTAAATTTTTATCAGGTGAATATAATGACCAAAGAGGTATTTGATTTTTTTTTCGAAAAAATTTTCAATTTGTATTAGGCAAATATAATGACTAAAGAGGTATTTGAATTTTTTTTTTTGAAAAAATTTTGAATTTGTATTGGGCGAATATAATAAATGAAGAGGTATTCGATTTTTTTTTTCGAAAAATTTCTACACTTGTATTAGGCAAATATAATGACCGAAGAGGTATTAGAATTTTTTTTTTTTTTTTGTAAAATTTTAAATTTTTATCAGGCGAATATAATGACCAAAGAGGTATTTGAATTTTTTTTTTTGAAAAAATTTTCAATTTGTATTAGGCAAATATAATGAATGAAGAGGTATTTGACCTATGGAAAAGCATTGAAAAATTAGATTATTGAAATTTAATAATGATAAACAAAAATTATTAAACGGTAGTTACTTATACATTTTCACTTGTTCTATCATTCTGTTATAATTTAAACATTTTTTCAGAAATACCTTATTAGTTATTTTTAATTATTATAACATTTTTTTTTTGTTTAATTTTAGTTTATTAAAAAACTTTTAGCTTAGTTATACATTATCGACGTCGATCTTTCAATAATAATAATAAAAATCATAGCCTGTTAATTGTGATTCAGTGCCGAAGACGCGTTATCACTCTTGTTATATTTAATAAATCCCATGAAGCCTAAAATATTTATAAAAAAAAAAAAACACTTTATTGGTCTTTGACAATGGTCCTTTTGGTTCCTCGTATAGATATTATCAACAACATTTTCTGGATGATATTCGTCAGGCAGCAATTGATGTTACTCTTGGTTGCCCAGTTGATATAATAAATGATGACAATTGGTCAAACTATATTGTTCAAATTGAAAGTTGTTTTCGTGATTTAATACCAATAAGACCATCATCATCATCATCATCATCATTATCATTATTATTATTATTATTATTACAATACACTAGATATAATCAACTTTCAACATATCCACAATTAATATTATCTAAATTATTTTATAATATATTTATAAATAGATTTTATAAAAAATAATTCATCAATTTTATTATTATTATTTTAATTTTTTTTTTTTTTTTTTTTTTTTTTTTTGTCATAGGTATTATTTAAATCGTTTTAAAGATGTCTATCGTCAAGCTAGTATTGATTTAATGCTTGGTCATTCAATAAATGAAGATATATTTCATGAAAAAACAGAAGAAGAAGATGATAATACAGCAACAGCATTTCATGTTAAATTACTAATTGAAGATTGTAAAAAATTATTAATACCTGATCCAGATATTATACTTGGAAGTTGGGGATTAATTGATGCTGATCCAATATCTGGTGATCCAAATGAAACTGAAATGGATACAATATTAATATTAACTAAAAATAGTTATTATATTGCTGATTATGATGATCAAATTGATAAAATTACAAATTATCAAAAAGTTAATTTAAATGATATTGTTATGATTGAATTTGGACAACCAGAAATTAATTTTGGATTATTAAAAAAAAATAATAAACAACATTATTGTATTAGAATTAATTATAAAATATCAAATGATTATGGATATTTTCATATGTTTAGAAGTACAAATTTAAGATTTTTTAATAATATGGCTGTTGTTATTAAAAATGATGATGAAACAATTGAATCAATAAAAGCAATTTGTGAAGCATTTTCTGTTGCTATTGATATATCTGGTATTGATAAAATACCAATATTAATTAATGTTTTATTAGATAAAAAAATAAGTAAATTAGTTAAAGAAAAAAGTACAATTGGACAACTTGATGTATCATCATTTCCTCAATTAACAAGAAATTTATCAGAAACACAATTATTGACATTAAAAAATGCAGGTAAAAAAAAAAAAATATATAAGTATATATATATATATATATATACAAGTATTATAGATATAAGTACTTATATTATAAAAAATTAATCTTTGTTATTTGATTTATTTGATTTATTTATTTATGTTTTTTTCAAGGTACCAAAGCACTTGAACAAATTAATAAATTAAATAAATTAAGCAGTACTTTTAGTTCTAAACCAAAATTTACAATGGGAAATACTGAAATATTGAAAAAAAGTATTGATAATGATAATAATAATGATAGTAGTAGTAATACACCAGATGATCCATTTGAATATATTGGTCAAATTGAAAAAAATCATGATATATTAAATCAACAACATGTAGAACTTGGAATTGATGGATTAAATTTTATTTCTACATCAAATTGTCAGCTTGAAAAAAAAACAACACCTGAAATAACAATTCAAGATGTTACTTATACTAATACTGATGCTAATGCTGATGCTGATGATGATGATGATGATGATAATGATAATGATAAAAAAAAAGAAAGAATAATATCACCACCAACAACACTTAATCTTATTAAAAATATAAGTCATTCATCCAGTGAAGTTGATACTAATAATTATATTAAAATTGATGAATCTGGACAAAAATTAAAAAGTTGTTCTCAGCATGATTTAGTTGTTAATAATATGACAACATCACACAGTGAATCTGCTATTAAATTTATAAAACCAATAAATAATTCAAGTATTTCTAGTCCTCAATCTGTTACAAATACAGCAAAAGAAGTACTTTCTCCATTTACAAAATTTGCTAAAGGTGTTCAAACATTTGGAGCAAATTTAGATCCTCGTAAATTAAAAAGTGGACAAGTATCTGTTGGTAAACCACTTTCTGATCAACATATTAATCAGAGACAAAAACTTGTTGAACGTTGGACAAATTGTAAATCAATTTTAATTGCATTGTAGATTTTATTACAACAACAAATAAATAGTTCAAGATAATCCCTATATACCAATATGTATATGGTAGTCAATTATGTACATATAAAACAATTAAAAATGTGTTTAGAATAGATTGTGAAAAATATATTGTCATAATATATATATATATATCTATATATGATGTATATTATAAAATATTAGGTAAATCATTAAAAATGCTTTCAAGAATAAATTGAAACATTTATTTGTGTTGTAGGTATAATATTGGTCTATTAAATACAACAACAACAAGTATTTAAACCACATAGCTATATAGTATTTATTTATTTGTATACTTGTTATGAAAAAAAAAAAAAAAAAATTAAATGAATATTTAAAAATATTATATCTAATACATATGTATACAAGTATATCTATTATTAATATACATATAATAATAATAATAATAATAACGATTAAACAAATTTTTCAATGTTGTTATAAATATTTATAGCTTTTTCTGCTTCATCATTGCAAATTTTATGTTCATTTTCAATGTTTTTTAAACCTTCATTAAAACTGTTTGTTTGATTATTTATTTCTGCTGATATATCAAAATTAATTTTTTTTGCATCTTTTTTTGCTTCATTTAAATATTTTTTAACATCTTTTTCAACATTCGAAACATATTTTTTAGCTTTTTCAACTTCTGCTAATTCCTTGATAATATATTCTTTCGATTTCATTCCACTGAGTTTTAAATCAGCTAATGGTATACTGTCATTTAGTTTTATTTCTATTTCAATATGTTCTAATTCATCTTTATGTTCAATAATTTTATTTTTAATATTTACCAAATGTTTTGCAGTTTCCATAATATAATTTATACGTGCCTTGGCTTTCATTAAATTATTTTCAATTGTTTTATTTAATTGAATAATATCAATAGTAGTAGTAGTAGTAGTAGTAGTAGGTAAAGTGGTGCTTTGACTTATTGTAACAATTGGTGTACTTGAAGTAACATTATTTTGTTCTATTGTAGATTTTGTAACAATTGATTTTGGTGTTGTTGATGTAACAGTAGTAGTACTTGTTGTAGGTTTCATTGTAGATTTTGGAGTTGTTGTTGTTGTTGTTGTTGTTGTTGTTGTAGCTGATGTAGCTGATGTAGTTTTGATGGTGGTGGTACTTGTAACAGCATTTTTTTGAGTAATTGTATTTGGAGCAAGTGATGTAGTTGAATGATTTAATTTATAACATATTTTACATTTCCATTTAATTAATGAATTTGATATTTTATTTTTATCATAATTTGAATTTAATTTACAAAATTTTTTACACCAATGTATATTACGTGTTTGATAATTTAAATAATTTTCTTCATTTTGTAAATTTGGCTATAATAAAAATAATAAAAAAAAAATTAAATAATTAATGCATTATTATTAAAAATATACTTATTAACTTACAAATGCTGTGGTGATTATTGTTAAACAAAATACAATAATAGTTATGTTAAAAAAACAAATTTTCATATTGAATATATTGTATCAACACCAACAATTAAATAAATGATACAACACAGCAACCAACTCTTGCTTTATATACAAATTTTTTTTATCAAATAAGTACATTTGTAGTACATATCATTAAAATAAACAAAATTACTTACATTTATTATTTATAAATTATGTAATATTAACTAAATATGTAACCACTATATAGGTAAAAGTAAGTATATAGGGTATATGTACTTATATTGCTCAAAATAAGATTGTCCTTATCTTAAATTTGACATAAAATTTAAAAAATTATTTATTTCGTCCAAGTAAGTACCATACGTATTGTGAAATGTAAGCTCTAAATATACATCTACTTATCTACTTATTTACATGTAAATGTAAATAAAAATATAACTATGTATTTCAAAAAATTTGATAAAAAAATTATTATAATGATAATATGTAGGTCAAATAAAATACAATAAAATTAAGATATTTTTTTAAATAAAAGACAGGTATAAATAATTTAAAACAAATATCTAATTATTATTATTATTATTTTTACATTTTATTTTATCATCGTCTATTATAATCATTGATTGACAATGAAAATAAACAACAAGTTTTACATACATAATATTATTATTTTTTTATCATATAATATTTTATTAATCTTAACTATGAGTTTCTTTGTTAAATGCTCCATTATTTGTTTCATTTGAGAGTTACTTAATTTTTAAAAAATATAATAATAAAAAAAAAATAAAGAAAACAACAAACTACACTTTTATATAAGACTTGTTTTAAAAAAATATAACATCTTAATTGTATTGTAATAACTATAACTAATTTATTGTATTATATTACAGTTTTGAGTTATTTTTAATTTGAATATTTACTCAATTAATTATTATTAAATTTATTATATTTGATGATAGTGTAACACACAATACAAGTTGCAATTATTATTATTTGTTTATTTTAATTTTACAGCTTAAAAATAAAAACACCCTGTCCACTGAGTAAAATTATTTAAAAACTGCATAGCAACAATTGAATTTTTAATGTAAAGTAGTAAATGAGTTAATTATTATTTGTTTATTAAATCAAAAAATGGAATGACTTTGATGATGTCATATTAATTAAATTAAATTAAATTAAATTAAATAAAAGAGAATCAAATTATTATTAATATTAATAATAAATAAAATATAATATGATAAAAGAT
The DNA here is from genome assembly GCA_011426435.1 of Lysiphlebus fabarum. Classification (NCBI taxonomy): domain Eukaryota; kingdom Metazoa; phylum Arthropoda; class Insecta; order Hymenoptera; family Braconidae; genus Lysiphlebus; species Lysiphlebus fabarum. Next base: position 40,008 of record WSYQ01000189.1, on the reverse strand, counting down.
TAAGTTTTCAGTGGTTTTTGTTTTTTTTTTTTCTTTTTTTTTTTTTTAATTTCAATTTTTTTTAGTAATTCTCACGCAAAAAAAATTTCAGCAATTTTTTTAGCATTATCACCAGCAGTTATTGTTCTGTGATTACCCAATAATTCTTTAATTTTAACCTCTTGTTCACAATGCTGAAAAAAAAAAAAAAAATATATAAAATTAATAATTATTATCAAAAATCAAGTATATCAATATAATTTTAATAAATATAAATATATAAATTACCTCGCCAAGTCCATAATCTTTGTTGAATGACATAAATGTATCGGTTGCTTTGAGAAGTGTAACTGGTCCTTTAAATTTACCAGATGGTTTATAAGCAACTGCTGAAAATATTTTTTTATAAAAAAGCATACCAGCAATTTTTAAATCTTCACTATTAAATGATGTTGGTCCAATTAATTCAACCATTTTATTTAACATATCATCATGATTATCAATATCTTTTAATGTTGAATATACATTTATAAAATTAACACTACTATTTAATTGACGTACAAAAAATGATAATGCTTTTCTACAACCATCAGCATGTAAATTATTACCAGTTTGTTTACCAATTGATTTTGTATGTAATACAACAAAATCTGGTGAACCATCAAGTAAATTAAGTATAACTTTTTCATTATTATTTTGTAATTGTAAACCCATTTCAAATGCAACACAAGCACCAAATGAATAACCCATTAATGTATATGGTCCTTTATTTTGTATTTTTTTAATTTCTTTAATATAAAATTCAGCTAAATCATTTAATGAATCTAATGGTGCACCTTTTATACATTGTAAACCATATACTGGTCTTTTTAATTCAATTGCAATATTTATTAAACTTGATACCATTCCTTCAATTGCTGATACAAAAAATATTGGTTCACCAGTATTACTTTTTGATTCTAATCTTATTATTGAATTTTTAGGTAATATTTCATTACCAGTACATTGAAATAATAAACTATTATCAACAGAATGATCTGGTGATGTTGGTGTTGTTGGAATAAGTTTTGTTGGTGATGATGTTGATTTAATATCATTATTATTGTTGATGTTATTATCACTATTATTATTATTAACTGAATCATTAGTACCATTAATAGTTGTACTAGTAGTAGTAGTAGTGGTGGTACCATCATTACTTTCACTACTTTCATTAACACCACCACCACCACCAGATAATTCTGCCAATTTTTCAAATGTCAATACACGAATTTCTTGAGCTGATAATACAACATCATAATTTCTTTCTAATGTTTGTTTAATTTCAGTACCCATTAATGAATCCATACCTAAATCAGCTAAACTATTTGCTGGATTAACTGTTTTAACATCTTTAATACCCAATATATTACCAACAGCTTCAAGTAATGATACTTGATTACCAGTATTATCATTTGTTTTATTAATATCAGCAAGTACCATACTTGCTAATACTGGATGTGGTTGTTGTAAAAATATATCCATTGTTGATAAACAACTATTCATTCTTTGTGGTAATGTACCACCAACTTCAGTATCAGAATTACCACCCATTTGATCAACAATAAGACCAACATCACCAATAGCACCCCATTGTATTGCTAAACCAGGTAAACCCATTGATTGTCTTTGTTCAACAATTCTTTCCATTGCTGAATTTGATAAACCATAATTTGTTTGTCCTTGATTACCACGACCACATGATACACTTGAAAATACAACAAAATAATCAAGTGATGGACATAATTTTCTTGATAATATATCTAAATTTTTAGTAGCATCAATTTTTGGTAATGATGATATTTTAAAATCATTTTCATTAAGATTTTCAATTAAATTATCACGTAATACAGCTGCTAAATTAAATATACCACCAATTGGTGCTAATTTATTTGATATATTTATTAATTTTTCACATTCATCAATTGTTGTTGCATCAAATTGTGATATTATAATATTTATTCCCATATCACGCCAACGACGTATACATAATGATTGATAACCATTACGTATACCAGATCTTGATGTTAATATAATATATTTTGCACCACGTGTTATCATCCAATGTGTTAATTCAAGACCAAAACCACCAAGACCACCAACAAGTACATATGATTTATCTGGATTCATATATGTTCTTGGTATTGCAGCAACTGTTTTAATAGCTGGTTTAATAATATCAATAAAACGTGTTGTTGTTGTTGTTGTTGTTGTTTCTTCATCACGTATTTTTATTAATATTTTACCCATATGTTTACCAGATGCCATATAACGAAAACCATGTTCAATTTGTTGTTCAGTAAATACTGTTAATGGTAATGGTTTAACAGCACCATTTTTAATACCATCATTAACAAGTTGTACTATTTGATTTTTTTCTGGACAATCATTATCAAATAATGCATCTAACAATATACCATGAAAACTAGTATTTTTTAAAAATACAGACATACCAAGTGATGTATTATTACTTAAATCAAATTTACCAATTTCTAAAAATCTACCATTATTAGCAAGACATCTTATACTTGCTTGTAACATATTACCAGCAAGTGAATTTAATACAATATCAACACCACGTCCTTGTGTTTCATTTAATATTAATTGTTCAAAACTAGTATCACGTGAATTACCAATATTATTATCATTTAATTGTGGAAATAATTTTTTTAATAAATCACGTTTTTCTTTTGAACTAACAGTTGTATATACTTTACAACCAGCATTTAATGCAATTGATATACTTGCTTGTCCAACACCACCAGTACCAGCATGTATTAATACTGTTTCACCTTTACGCATTTTACCTCTAACAATAAGTGCATAATAACTTGTTGAATAACATACTGGTATTGTTGCTGCTTCTTCCATACTCCAATTATCTGGTATATTCCACATAAATTTTGGATCAGCTAATAATGTTGTTGCTAAACCACGTGCAGCAACAATACCCATAACACGTTTACCAATTGAATTACGTCCAGAAAATTCAAGACCAAGTATACAATCTTGTCCAGCAAGATCACCAGGTAATGCATCTGGTGATAATTTACCAGTTGCTAACATAATATCACGAAAATTTAATGGTGCATAATAAACACTACATAATTCATTATTTGGATATTTATCTGGATGATAATAACTTAATGGTCCTTCAATCCATCTTAAACTACTTAAATCACCACGTATTAATGAATTAATATATGCATGTTCAACTTGTAATGATGATACATCATTTTGTTTATCTAAACGTAAATGACGATAACTACCCCATTGATTACCTTTTAATATATTTGACATTAATTGTTTATTTAATTGTTTTGAATAAAATTCATTTGTTAATGTAAATTTTGGTGCATTTTTATCTTGTATAAATATATATTGTGTATTATTACCACCATTTTCACGTCTAATACATGTCATTAAACCAATCATACCTAATAATTCTTCACCTTGTGATACTAATAATATTTTATTATTTTCATCAATTGATTTTTTTAATGCTGTTTTAACACGTTCAAGCCATGAAAAATTTTTTTCACTTATTTGTATTATTATTGGTTCAATTTTTTCTTCAATTTTTTTTAATAATATATATTTTTTACCACAACATATTTGTTCACTGACAATTATTAAATTATTATTTAAAATTAATTTATTAATATTATTATTATTACCAGTTTCTTCAAGTATTATAAAACCACCATTTTTAATTGATAATAATAAATTATTAATTATTAATTTATTACCACCATTACTTAATACATCAGCAGCAATAACTAAATGTAAATCTTGTCCAATTAATTGTTTTGATGAATCTTTATTACCATTAACAATTTTAATATTTGATTGTTCTAAATATGATAAATATATATCTGGTGTTGTTGTTGATACTTGTATATCAACACTAATACCAGGTTCTGATAATAATATATCTTTTATTATTGGTGATAATAATGATTCAGCACTTCTTTCACCAGCATCTTCAATACATTTTAATTTTAATACATTTAAATTTTCAATTACTATTTGTAACATAATTGTTAATGCATGTAATCTTGATTTTATTGGATCTTCAACAATTATTTGATTATTATCATATGGTATAAATACATATCTTTCATGTTTTGGTGATGATTGAATTTGTTGTCTTCTTGATGCTAATGATGCTTTCATACCACGTATTTCAATACCACCACATTTAACAAGATTAATATTTTTATATGAATATACTTTTAATGATAATTCATTATTATTATTATCATTATTATTATTATTAATATTTTTCAACATATCAAGATGTGATATTGGATTAATAGCAGCATATTGTATACGTACTGGTAAATAAAGATCACGTGAATTACCACCAAGTATACTATATTGTAACATTGTATCCATAAATGATATCCAATCATTATTCCATAATAATTCACCAATATTACCATAATTATTTGATGATTTAATACCTTGAAATATACCATTATAATCATAACCACGTAAACGTAAATCTTTATAAATATCATTTTTATTTAAATTTAATATATCATTATTATTATTATTATTATTATTTGTTGGTATTGGTAAATTATTTAATTGATCATTATTTGGATCATCTGATTTTGATATTTTACCAGTAACTGCTGGTGAACCACCTTCACATATTTCAAAATCACCAGTACCATCAAATATATTTATTAAAAATTTAACTGAACCATCTTTTGGCATTATTGTTGCACGATGAAATTGTACATTTTCAAATTTAATTGGTAATTTTTCATAATCAGTATTATTTAATTTAGCAAATGTTTTCCATACAAGTGTTAAATAACCAGTTGCTGGAAATAATATTCTACCATCAATAGTATGACCAGATATATATGAATATTCATCTTTTGATAAATCAATATCAATTATTGTTTCACCAGATATTGATTTTTTACCAGAAAAATCAGCAACAGCCCATTCAATTGAATGATCCCAACCAATCATTGAATTAATCATTGGTGTACCACAACTAACTGGATAATTAATTTTAGAATAAAAATTTGATAAATTTGGTTGTCCACCAGCATTATATAATTTACCAATATTCATTAATAAAAATTCAATATTATTATTATGTTCACGTTTATGTAAACCAATATTAATACATGTTTTTGGTAATGATCTTTTTAATATTGCTTGTAATAAACAATGTGGTGCTATTTCAATAACAATTGCATTATCTGGTATATGTTTAATTGCTTCTTGAAATAATACTGGTGATAATAAATTATTAACATGATATTCTGGTGATGATAATTTTGCTAATGGTGTTGACCATAAATTTTCTGGTATTGATGATGATATCCATTTTGATGATCTTTCTTTTGGATTTTTAATTAATTTATCAAGTACATGACGTAATTTTGGACCAGCAGATGATATATATTTACTATGAAATGCAACACCAGAACTATTAACAACTTTAGCAAATATATTTTGTTTTTTTAATTCATCAACAAATTTATTAATTGAATCAACTGGTCCAGATATTGTTACTGAATCATTTGAATTATGACATGCTGGTGATATATCTGATGGACATTTATCAATAGCTTGTTGCCATGTTAAACCAACAGCAGCCATTGCACCTGGTGGTAAATTTGATTCTTGTATACTTTTACCACGCCAATATGCTGCTAATACTGTTTGTTCTGGTGTAAATGTATTATCAGCATATGCACAACCAAGTTCACCAACTGAATGACCAACAATACCATCTGGTTTAATATTAATCATTGTTAATACATCAACAAGTGCAACTTGTATTGCAGCAATTGATACAAAACTATTTAATACACTTTGAAAACTTTCATTTGTACCATTTAATATTAAATCAATTAAATCAATATTATATGGTTCAAGTGCTTTTGCACATAATTTTAAACTTTTTTCAAATTGTTTAATTGGCATTAATTGTCTACCCATACCAGCCCATTGACTACCCATACCAGAAAATACATACCAAATTGGTCTTTTATCAGATGTTGTTGTTGTTTGTTGTGGTTGTGGTTGTGGTGGTCTGTATTCATCAATTTCACGATATTTATTATTACCTAATATTTGAAAACCACGATATGTATGACCAATAATATTATTTTCATGTAATTTATGTACAAGTGATATAAATTCATCATCATTTTCATATTCATTAATTTTATTTAAAAATAAATTAATAGCATCATTTGTACGTCCAGATACAGCAACAATTTTTGGTATTAAATTATCATTATTAGATGATGATGATGATGTTATTTTTTTTTTTTTTGGATTACTACGTAATATAACATGTGCATTTGCACCACCAAAACCAAATGAATTAATAGCAACTAAACCACCATTCCATGGCATTGGTTTATCAACAACAATAATACGTCCATCATTTAATGCTGGTATATCAGGATTTGGTTTTTTAAAATGTAAATTTGCTGGTATAATACCACTTTCCATGGCAATTAACATTTTAGCAATTGAACATAAACCAGATGCTGGTTCAGAATGTCCCATATTTGATTTAATTGAACCAATTAATAATGGTTTATTACGATTTTTTTGACAAAATAAATCAGCAATTGAATTAACTTCTTGTGGATCACCAACTTTAGTACCAGTACCATGTGCTTCAACATAACATACATCATTTGGATTAATTCCAACTTCATCATAAACTTGACGCATTAATTTATTTTGCATAGCACCAGATGGATATGTTATACCTTCTTTTTTATTACCATCAACATTTGTTTTAGAATTAACAACAGTTGCATAAATACGTTTAGCATTTTTAGATTTTTGTAAATAAATAACAACAGCAGCTTCAGAACGTACATAACCATTACCAGATTCATCAAATGCTTTACATGAACCATCATTTGATAACATACTTAAACGATGAAATTGTAATGAACTTGTTGGTTTAAGTACAAGATTAACACCACCAACAATTGCTGCATCACATTCACCATTACGCATTGATAATATTGCTTGATGCATTGCATATAATGATGATGAACATGCTGTATCAAGTGCAAAACTTGGTCCTTTAAAATCAAATGTATATGATATTCTATTTGGAAACATTGCACGACAACAACCAGTTAAACCATAACCATTAACCATATCTGGATCAGCTGTCCAAAATTCATCTGATTCAGAATCAGATACACCAATAAATACACCAGTATTTGTACCACGTATATCATTTGGATTAATACCAGCATCAATTATTGATTCATATGTTAATTCTAATAATATACGTAATTGTGGATCCATAACTGTTGCTTGTTTAGCATGTACACCAAAAAATACAGCATCAAATGATGATAAATCTTTTAATTTACCAGTTCTTGATGGTAAACCATGTAAACCATTTGGCCATCTTCTTTCATCATCAGTAACCATATCAATATTATCAAATAAATTACGTTTAAATTCATCAATATTTGATGATTCAGGTAATCTACCAGAAAAACCACTAATAACAATATCATTATCTGATGATGATGTATTATCACCACCATTTGATGTTGATGAATCCATGGTTATTGGATTATCAACACTTTCAGAACGTGCTGGCATTATTATTTTATTATTATTAATAACTGTTTTTTGTTGTTGTTAATTAATTTTATAAATTTATTATCAGCCTTGTGGACAATAGGCTGAAAAAAAAAAAAAAAAAAAAAAATTTATTTATCATAATATACTTGAATATAAATATAAATAATCAACAAAGATAAGAAAAAATGAAAAACATTAATGACACAGAGTCGTCTTAGTATTAGTATATAGTATTACCTATAGTAATAATCAAGATAATCATTATAAATATAAAAATTAATTTATTTAGATAAATCAATGTTATGCTAGGTCAAGAATTGTATTGTAAATTTTTTAAAATTATTACACAACAAATTAATATCAATTCTATTTATATTTTTTTTTCTATTTATATAAAAAAAAGAAAAAAATACAAAACAATATTTATAAAACATACCTCCTCAACATGACATATTATATTTAGTAAATATTACTTGATTTTTATATTTACTATGAGTATGTATGTACATGAATAAATATTAAATTATTATTATTTTTTTTTTTTGGAGTAAAAACAATTCAAGCTAGACTGCGCAGTAAATAACTCAAAGCAATTTCTACGACATGTTATTTATTATTATTATTGAGACAAAAATTAAAAAAAAAATAAAGAATAAAAGAAAAGAATAGAAATTGACTAATAATTATTTATTAAATAATTAACATAAATTATCGGGACAAATTAAATCACTGGATTGAGTGTATTAATTTGTTTAATTTAAAATTTAAAATTTAAAATTTAAAATAAAGAATAATAACAATTAATTAATTAAATTGATTAATTAAATTGACTCGTATGATGATATTATTATGCCGGTACGTACATATTATGCACCACCTATAGCTATAATAATAACAATAATAATAATAATAATAATAATACACGTATTAAGTAATAGGGCCCCCTCCCCCCCACCCCCTATATGAAATATGAGGGAGGGGGTTGAATTTTAGATACAAAAGGGGAGGAATATCACGCGATGCTATTTGGACGCTCGAATGACGACATTAATTGGAGAAAAAAAAAAAAAAAAAAATTTAACCGATTCTTGCGCCATCAACACGTGTCATTTACAGATATTATAGATACAAATTAATAAATATATTAACATAATAATATTTTTAATAATTAATAATTTATAAAAAAATAAATAAATAAATAAATAAATAATAATTGAATGAAATATTATATTATAATATAAATATCAATAAACTCACCTTAATAATATATTTAGTTGCGTTGTTTTTAAAAATGCCGGTATAAAAAAGTTTAAATAATAATATAAAAAAAATAAACTTTTAATAATTAAAAAATTAAAAAAATGTAAAATGTAATTTGTGCGTACAATGTATAATAATATAATATAATATAATATAATATAATATTATTACAAATGAACGCGTCGGAATGATGAAAATCAACTGACACTCGGTACTATCTTGTCAAGCGCTTCTTCCTTACTGCTGAATGCTGCTGCTGTTCCTGGCTATTAGTCTATTGTATGTACTGCTCTCGGTCTCTCGTATGTGTATGACTGTTAATACATACCAGAGGTAGCTAACATAAAGTGTGTAACGTATCTCTCTCTATGTATGTACCAACTATGTAGATGGAAATCAACCAGAATCAACCAACCAACGAACCAAATCATGCATCCATCTATGCTATCCATCAACCGGCTATGTACACTATGTTATTATTGAATTGGACGATAGCCGTCGTCTGACATCACACCATGTGCCCTCGACCAATCAAATATATTTATTTTATTTTTTTATTTCTAACACAACGCATGCGCATTTTAAATACAAATAGAGAAAAAAAAAAATTTTTGTGTGTACCCTCGAACTTCAACTCCAATTGAATAAGATGCTGACAAAGATAAAAACTATATGTATATATGTATATGATATGTATATGTATTTTATTTTCATTTTTATTTATTATGTATTATTATCTCATTTCATTTCATTTATGTTACTTTCCATCATATCATACATATACATATACCAATTGAATAAATATATGATATCATATACTTATTTACTTTGTTGATGCATTATTTAAATTTTATTGTTGGTTTTTTTTTAATTATTATTTTCATTTGATGATTTTGGACTTTTGAATTTTTAAAAATTCCACTACTCAAGTATATTACTTACTTGATTATATATTTTATTTTATTTTATTTCATTTATGTATTTATTACAATGTATGTATTATGTATATGGTATCAACATTCGATTGACACGTGTATTTTTACATGATATCATCCAATATCATGCGTGGTCAATTATAAAATCATGCATTCGTTATATTTTAAATAATAATTAGTTTTTTTTTTTAATTAATAATTGCTATCTTATTATAATCTTATTTTTTTATTTTTTTTTTCAAAAATATATTTTATATTTATTTATTTATTTATTTATTACTCTGATGAATATAAATATAAAATATATTTCGCACAAGTATATACTTATATTGTCTCATTTTTATGTATATTATAAAGCTTGATAAAAAAAAATTTTCAAACAAAAAATATTCCGATTTAAATTATCGTATGATTTTATTTATTAATTTTATTTTAATGAGATCTTTGTATGTCAATTAATTTTATTTGTTCACGCGTTCAAAGCCTGAGTTTTAACTTTAATTTAAATTTATTCAAAAAAAAATTAATTGCTCTTGAAAATTACTATATTTTATTATATAGTTGATGCAAATATTATATCTAATTTTAAAAACTCATGCAAATTTATGAAATTATCAGTTTTATATTTGAATAAACTGCATTTGTAAATATTTATGAAAAATTCATTATATTTATTATACGTTTAAAAAATAAAAAATGATTTATTATAAATTCAAAAAAAAAAATTATTCATTGAATATTCATTAAAATTCTTATTTTTCAATAAAAATTTATAACATTGTGACATAAAAAAGCAATTGCATTTCATGGACATATCATATGTCATGTGTCATTCAAAATTAATAAACTTTTATAATTAAAAAAAAAATATAGCTATTGCATTTTTATTTTTTTTCCTTTTTTTTTTTGTTTCTCATTAGCTTCATCAAGTTTTTGTTTTTCCAACTCGAAAACACGTTGTTTTTTACGACACATTGGTGTTTTTGAATACCAGTCTATATAAATAAATAATTAAATAATTAAAAATAAATATAAAAATAAATAATATATAAGTATATATATATTTTATTTATTAATTTACTTAAAAATGCTTCTTCTTCTTCACGATAAATTGGATCTCTGGCAGCAAGAGCATTAACAAGTTCAGCATGTGTCAATGGATGTACTTTTAGCTGTACCATTCTTTTTGTTGTCATGACCTTAATTTAATATTCATCATATAATAAACATATATAAAAAAATAAAATAAATTTTTTATAATAATTATATTTTGTTTACTTCATTTATCGCATCAATAACAGTACCAACAGTGAAACCATCACAAATTTTAGTCATTGCTGATGTATCAAATTGTCTGTTTATTCCAGAATACTTGAAAATAATATTTAATAATTGATTAAAAAAATTTTTTAAAATGTCAAATTTATATATCACGTGACAATCATAATATATTTATCAAAATAACACGTGATTCATATACCCACAGATCAATAAAATATCATCATCATCATCATCATCATCATCATTAATACATATAATAATAATAATAATAATAATAATAATAATAATAATAATAATAATAATAATAATAATAATAATAATAATAATAATAATTAAATGACTAAATAAATAAATAAATACCCGATATAATAAATCTTTCCAGAGCATTGACATTGTTCCATAATCTGGTTTTGGTATAAATATAACTTTATCATATGTTTGATAAATTAATTTTTGATCAGCATCCCATGGTGTATTTGTTGTACCAATTAAAATAACACGATCATCATTTGTTATACTTTTAACTAATTTTGGTAAGTCTTTTTTTAATCTTTTTGGATCTGTTTTATCAGTTTTTTGTATTTTTTTAACAAATGGTTTTTCAGCATTATCCATAAATATTACTGATGGCTGAAGTATACGTGACAACTAGATTTAATAAAATTATTATTATTATTATTATATAAATTAAATATAATTAAATAATTAAATAAAAACAAACCTTTGAAATTAAATGTAAAAGCATAACAAGACCAGATTTACCTGGATATTTACCAACAATATTTGATGGTGTTATATCAAATAATGTTGCACCAAGTTCAGTACATATTGCATTAACCAACATTTTTTTTCCACTTCCATGTGGTCCAGCAATTAATACAGATCTAACAAGTGGTGATAATTGTCTTATAAAATCATTACCAAGTGGTAATATACAATATTCACATATTATTTGTCTTATATCACCAATTGTTGGTATTAAATTTTTATAAAAACCATTACCATCATTTTCATCATCATCATCATCATCATCATCATCATCATCATCATCATCATCATTATTATCCCAAATATCATAATTTGCAAATGATTTTTCACCTTTAAAATTAGATAAATGTACTTCTGGTACTAATTTTATAATGCCATTTATTAATAATTCCTCAAACAATGATTCTGTTGTTCTATCTGGTGTTAAATCTTTTTCTTTTTTTCTTTTATTTTTTTTACCTGAACGACGTACTCGTTTTTGTGATTTTTTTTGACGTTTACCCTTATGACCTTTATCTTTATCAAGAGCTGCTTGAAGTGCCTCAATATCATCTATATTAAAAATAAATAAATAAATAAAATAAAATAAAATAAAATAAAATAAAATAAAATAAAATAAAATAAAATAAAATAAAATAAAATAAAATAAAATAAAATAAAATAAAATAAAATAAAATAAAATAAAATAATATAATATAATATAATATAATATAATATAATATACTTGCTTCTTATTTCTTGATCAACAATAATTCTTATTTCATTTTCAATTTTTTGTGTTTTATCAGCAAATATAATATCTTTATATGGTTTTTGCCAAGGATTATTTGTTTCATCTTTATTTTTCCAAATATCTTGATACTCTAAATTAGCATTTAAAATTTCAGGAAAAAAATTAGTTGGTGCTGGTTTTATTCCTGGATCTGATTCATCCTCTGATTTATTATCAATTTCATTATCTTTTTTACTTTTTGATGATTTTTTTGAACGTTTTGATTCTTTTGATGATGATGATTCTTTTGATTTACTCATTGAACTTTCAGTTCCCTAAAAAATTATTAATTATCATTATTATAATATAATATATAATTTATAATTTATTATTTATTTTACCTGACGACTAAATAACATTCTAGATCCACCACTTTCAACTGATGGTAATTCTGGTATTTTACCAGTTTCATTAAAATATTCATTAATCCAATTTCTTATTTGTTTTTTCATATTTTCTTTAATAATATCACTATTTTCAAATTTAATAATATCTTCAATATCAATTAACATTTTTTCATAATCTTTATTATATTCATGTTGTTTAATATATCTTAATTTTTTAATATTATCAATATTTTTTTTATTATGTGATAATTTTTGACTTGGTTGAATCATTCCAATAAGTTGCATTTCTTGAATTTTTTTATTTTTTATTTTACAACGTGTTATGTATCCTCGCCATATTTTTTGAATTTTTATTGATGCTGCTATTTCTTTAAGTGGATCATTTAATTGATAATTATAATTATTGTTGTTGTTTTTAATATTATTATTATTATTATTATTTTGTTTTATTGTTGATTGTTCTTTTATTTCTCGTATTTCTTTCATAAATTTAAATCTTGAAATAAATAAATAAATAAATAAATAAATATTAATAATAATAATAATAATATAGGTATATCTATACAAGTAATTTACCTTATACGACCTTGACGTGCTCTTTCATGTATTTGAACAAGTCTAATTGCTTCAAATTCAGTTATAATTTTTGGCTCAATAACTTGATCAAGTAATCCAACATTTCTCAATATATTTTCAATAAAATTATTTCGTTGAATTATTTCTTGTTGTCTATCTCTTTTAAAATATGTTGGAATTTTAATTTCAACATCTTGACATAATATTCTATTTTTAAATAATATATTATCATAATAATTATATTCTGATAAATCAATTTCAACTAATTCATGTTTTAATTCTAATATACGTCCTAATATTGAATCAACAAATTTTTTAATTAATATACGTTTTTGTGGTTGAATAATTTCATCATAAATTTCTTCTAATTTATTATATATAAATATATATCTCACATAAAGTTCAGCAACAATATTATGTATTTTTTTACGATTTTTTTGTGGTTTTGTATTTTGATATATTGAATCAATGTTAATTACCTCATCAAGTTCATCTTGTGCATTTTGCCAAAGTTTATCATAATTTTCATTAGACATTATTATAATTATTTCTTATTTTTTTATTTTATGATTAATTAATAAATAAATAAAAATTTTTTTAAATACCTACAAGTAATTATATCTACTTGTTGTGTGTGATTGAAAATTATTACTTTTTTTTTTATATCTCTACTCTATGTAAATAGAAATAGTAAATAACTACATATTTCTTTATTTATTTATTTATTTATGTAATAACACCTATTTAAATAATAGTGAATTTTTTAATTAATGTTAAATATTGTCATGGTAACTGTCATTAAATTATATATTTAGGTATAAATCATTATTATTATTATATAATACCTATTTTTATTGTTGTTGTTGTTGTTTCATTATTGTTGTTTTCATCAGCAGATAAATAATTATTTATTATTGCTATAAACATTTTTAAATAATTAACAATTATTATTATTATTGACATTGTATTTTTTATGATCAATACAGATCATAAGTATGTAGTTTGTTTTTGTTGATATTGCTTTCTCTCTCTCTCTCTCTCTCTCTGGTACACACAAAACCGGCTTTTTCTTTTTTTAATTATTCGCTATTTATTTTACACAAAAATTAATCATCATATAGGATACATCTCTTTTAAATATAATATGATTCTAAATATTTATTTATTTAAATATAAATAAATAATATACAAAACATCATCTATAGATGTATATAATTATAACTTATAATATGTGTGTATATTTATGTGGGTGAGAGAGAGAACGTACAAATTTATGGGTCGTTTACATGAAAATGACCATACGATAATATAAAAAAAATCTCACACACACTCTCACTTGCTCTCTCACTCCATGGTAATTTATTATATTTATCAATATTTATTATAAATAAAAAAAAAATAAAAATATATATATTAACAAACAAAAACATCATAGATTCATAATAGTATAAATATATTGTATATTAATAAAACTAAACTAATAAAATTATTACAATGGCTGCACCACAAGTTGAACAATATGTTAATCATGTACAAATTCTAACAAATTCAGGTAAAAATAAGTAAAATTATATTTTCAATTTTTTTTGCTTAACCTTAAAAAATTTTTGTTAAATAACAATAACAATAATAATTATTTATTTATTTATTTATTTGGATTATTTACAGAAAAATTTCAAGAACTTGGTGAAATAATAACAAAATCAATTGAACCATTAGCTAAAAATTTACAATACTTGGAAGCATCTCTTGAGAGTCTTGAACTTCCTAAACATTCATTGGGTATTCTTGCTGTTCTTGTTGCAAAATTTAATTTATCAAATTCTAATAATTCAGATGCTTTTACAGCGCTATTTATTCAATTTAAAGATTTTATAAATAAATGTTCAATTGTACAAGTTAGATATGCTCCAGAATTGTGTAAGTATAATTATTATTATTATAAATTATATAAAAAAAAAAAATTACAATAATAATAATAATAATTGCTTGTTTGTTTGTTTGTTTTTTTTTTTTTTTTTCAAATAATAAATATATATAGTTGCTGAACTTTGTCATATTTTTACTCAAAAAATTGTTGAATTAAAAATACCAATTCAAGGTATTGATATACTTTGTAAAGCAATTAAAAAATATCAAAAAATAAATAGTCAATTAACATCAATACATGCTGATTTATATAAATTATGTCTTTTGTCAAAATGTTTTAAGCCATCAATTGAATTTTTAAATATTGATGTTACAAGTATTAGTAATGAATGTGGACAACAAGATTCAAAATATTTTCTTCTTTATTATTATTATGGTGGTATGATATATACAGCATTAAAAAATTATGAACGTGCATTATATTTTTTTGAAGTATGTATAACATTACCAGCAATGGCTGTTAGTCATATTATGCTTGAGGCATATAAAAAATATATATTAATATCATTAATGATACATGGTAAAATAAATGATATACCAAAATATGCAAGTCCTGTATTAATAAGATTTATAAAACCACTTAGTCAAGTATATCAAGAACTTGCTATTGCTTATCAATCACATAATTGTCAAGATGTACAATGTGTTATTAATAAATATCAAGATGTATTTATTAGAGATCATAATCGTGGTCTTGTTGGACAAGTTTATAGTTATTTATATAAAAAAAATATACAAAGTTTAACTAAAACATTTTTAACACTAAGTGTTACTGATGTTGGAAGTCGTGTACAATTATCTGGACCAGCTGAAGCTGAAAAATATGTACTAAATATGGTTAGTAATAATATCAATATCAATAATAATTTTATTTTTATTTTTATTTTATTTTATTTTATTTTATTTACATTATATTATATTATCAACAGATTGAAGATGGTGAAATATTTGCAACAATTAATCATAAAGATGGAATGGTTGTATTTCATGATGATCCAGAAAAATACAATTCACCACGTATGTTGGCACGTTTAGAAAAAGAAATGGCCACATGCGCTGAATTAGATAAAAAAGTACTTGAACAAGAAGAAGAAGTTATGCAAATGCCATTATTTATACGTAAAACATGTGGTCCAATTGATCAAGATGATAATTCATCAAGTAATAATGTTAATCATATTATGTCTAAACATAATCCATATTCTATGTAATAATATTATATAAAAGTATATCTATATTTATAATTTTTTTATTAAACATTGTCTCTTTGATATTTGAAAAAAAAATAATAATTAATTAAACAAATATAAATTAAAATGATTTATTTATTGATTTTTTTTAAAAATATTATTATATATTTGTTGGTAAATGATGTCTTTGCTAATTGTACCATCAATATAATTAATTGAATCATTTAATATTTTATTATTTTCAATTTTTTTTTTATAATTAATATATCCTGGCCATACAGCAGTATCAAAATATCCAGGTACATCTGGTGGATCATAATTTCTTTTTTCTCTTCTTTTAATACATTCATTTTTATTTAATATTAAAAAATATTTTAAATCACACAATTCATATATTTTTTGATAATCAAATAATAAAAAACCATCAAGTATTAATACTCGTTTAGTTTTTTTTTTTTTTTTTTTTTTTTCATAATTATTTTTATTATTTATAATATTTATAATATCATTGTACATTTTTTCCATGTCCAAACTTGTTATAATATCATAATTAATATGATTTAATTGTGATATAACAGTATGTCGTTTATCATTTTTATCCAAAAAATAATCATCTTGATTTAAAACAATTGAATTATCAATATTATTATTTAATTTTGTAGCAAGTGTTGTTTTTCCACTACCAGTAACACCTGATATACCAACAATAAACCAATTTGTCATATTTATTTTATTATTTTATTATTTTATTATAATTATAAAGATGATAAATTGTAAATAATAAAAGTCCACCAATAAAAAAAAATCCAGTTATTGCTGGTACAATAAGTGCAATATTATGAGAATAAAATAATGATTGTAAACGATTATCATCAATAAATGGTAAACCAATTACCCAAATTGTATAATAAATAAATAAAATTGATGTTATTATTAATATTATTTTTCCTTTTTCACGATCACTATCAAACATTTCTTGTAAAATATAGTTAAAATTCAAATTCTTGTTCAAATTTTTCAAAATCTTGTTCAGTAAATACAGTTTTTTCTTCTTCTTCTTCAACTAATTTTATTGATTTTCGTTGAGCACGTTTTTTCAAAGCACGATCAAAAATCTATTAAAATAAAATAAATTGAATTATTTATTATTATTATTATTATTATTATTTAATTAATTATAATCAACAAACCTTGTCAGATACATCTGGATTAATTTTATTACTACTTAGCAACAACAATCTTTGTACATTATCATCAGTTGGATCTTTGTATTGTTGAATTTGTTTTTTAGCCTCGTGGACATTTATTTTACTGGATCTTTGAATTATTGATTTTTTTCCTTTTTTATTTATTAATCTATGATTAAGTGGTATCAAATCAAGGGCACCTTTTGATTTATTATTATAATTTTTTTTATCTGCAATCAATTGTTATTATTATTACTACTAATTTTTTATTTTTTTATTTTACATAACCTCAATGTAGATTTATTATAGGTATTACTAATTAAAATTACTATTATTTATTACCTTTGTTTAAACTATCAGCATCAATGATATCCAAACTGGCACGTACAAGCGAAGCAGACATTGCTGATTGTTGATTTTTATTTGTTTTTTTTTTTAATATTTTATTACGAGTATCAATTTTCTAGTGTGTAATATATCTATAGATACATATATACATACATATGGTAAAATTGGTAATGTAAAGGACAGTAAAGGATGGTGCGTGTGTGTGTGTGTGAAAATATATTAAAGAGAGAGAGAGAGAGAGATAAAAAAAAAAAAAAAAAAACACGTGTGTGCTGCTGCTTTGGAATGTCGAGCTTATAATAATAATAATAATAATAATAATAATAATAATAATAATAAACAACAACTTTTATTATTCAATAATATATTTAGATTAACAGCAATGCCCATCATTGAATCAGCTATATACCTATAATATTTAATATTTTAAATTAATTGAAAAAAATACATATGCATACGTACATACATACATAGATAGATATTGGTACCTAAAGGTAAATACAGATATTTCAACAAATTGACAAATTAAATACATATAAGTACACCTAATAGTAATTTTGACAAAATATATATACCTATATATATATATATATATATATATATAAGTATATCTACAGGTAACAATAATAAATAATCTTTGAAAAGTAAAAAATGTTAAAAATAATATTTAAAAAAAATATAATCAAATCAATACAAAGACAAAGATGTGTCAATACATGGTCATCACTTGCAAAAGCATTTAATGAAAAAACTATTGAAAAATTTCATATAAATACAACTAAAAAATATAATGTAAGAAAAATTATTTATTTATTTATTTATTTATTTATTTATTTATTTATTTATTTATTTATTTATTTATTTATTTATTTATTTATTTACTAATAATTTGTATCAATTTGTATAATAGGGTTTATTTGGAATACCAGAATTATCAAGGGTAGAAGGATTTAATGATTTAAAAAATCAAGCAATTGATGATTCAAATAATTTAATAAATGAAGCAATTGGTAATAATAGAAATAGAAAAATGGTACAAATATATGATGATTTATCAGATGTATTATGTCGAGTTGCTGATCTTGCTGAATTTATAAGAATAGCACATCCTGATGAAAAATTTTCAAATGCTGCTGAAGATACTTGTTTAACTGTCAATGAAATTGTTGAAAAATTAAATACCCATAGAAAATTATATGAAGCACTTGAAAAAGTTGTTAAACATGGTGATATTATTGAAACAACAAATATTGATGATCATGTTTCAAAATTATTTTTATTTGATTGTGAACAATGTGGTATACATTTACCAGATAATATTAGACAACAAGTTGTTTATTTAAATTATAATATATTACAAATTGGACAAAAATTTATGCATGGAGCTATTGCACCAAGACCAGTTAAAAGTCAACTATTACCTAAACACATAAGACAATTGTAAGTAATTTGTGAATCATGATGATAATAATAATAATTTTATATGTAATTTTTTTTTATTTAGTTTTTCAAATGATCAAGATGAAATAGTAATTAATGGTTTATTTACTGATTCATCAAATGCATTAGCTCGTGAAGCAGCATATAAAATATTTTTATATCCAGATGAACAACAAGAATATTTATTAAAAGAATTGTTAAATTCAAGAGATCGTTTAGCTAAAATATGTGGTTTTAAATCATATGCACACAGGTATTTTATTTTATTTTATTTTAAATTAAATATGTTGGATAATATTAATTATTATTATAAATTATATAAATTATAGAGCATTAAAAATGAGTACAGTAGAGACACCAGAAGCAGTTAATGATTTTTTAAATATATTAAATAATCAATTGAAAGATAAAACATTAAAAGATTTTGATGAAATGTATAAAATGAAAAAATTTGAATCACCATTGTTGATTGATCAAGGTTTAATGCCTTGGGATACAACATATTATACATTAAAAGCTAAAAAATCATTGTTAAATACAACAAATAATGATTTTTTACCATATTTTTCACTTGGTTCATGTATGGATGGTTTAAATATTTTAACACAATCATTATATGGTATACATTTTGAAACAGTATCTGTTGATTATAATTCTGGTGAATTATGGGCAGATAATGTACAAAAATTAGCAGTTATTTGTGAAAAAGATGGTCTTCTTGGTTATATATATTGTGATTTTTATGAAAGAAAAGGAAAACCAAATCAAGATTGTCATTTTACAATAAGAGGAGGACGTTTATTATCTGATGGAACTTATCAGGTAAAATTAATTAATTAATAATTATAATTTAATTTAATTTAATAATTTTATATTTTTTATATTTTCAAGAATCCAATTGTTGTTGTTATGTTATCTTTACCAGTACCATTAAATAAATCAAAACCATGTCTTTTAAGTCCTTCATCAGTTGATAATTTATTTCATGAAATGGGACATGCATTACATTCAATGTTAGGTAGAACACAATATCAACATGTTACTGGTACACGTTGTAGTACTGATTTTGCTGAAGTACCAAGTATACTTATGGAATATTTTTCAAATGATCCAAGAATTATAAAATTATTTGCAAAACATTATGAAACACAAAAAGTTATACCAGATAATATATTATATAAATTATGTGCATCAAAAAATATATTTTCAGCATCAGAATTACAAATGCAAATTTTTTATAGTATGCTTGATAATGTTTATCATTTAAATTGTTTAAATGAAAATACAAGTACAAATATATTAAAAAATATACAATTAAATTATTATGGTATACCATATATTGAAAATACAGCATGGCAACATAGATTTTCTCATTTAGTTGGTTATGGAGCTAAATATTATTCATATTTAATATCAAGAGCAATTGCATCTTGGATATGGCAAACATATTTTCAAAATGATCCACTTAGTAGATGTTCTGGTGATAAATATAGATATGAATGTCTTGCTCATGGTGGTGGTAAACCTTCATCAAAAGTTGTATCTGATTTTTTAAATGAAAAATCAAGTCCAATTAATTTTGCTAAATCAATTATTAATGATGTTGAAGCTAAAAATAATTTTTTTCAATCAATTAAAAATAATAACAATAAATAATTAAAATATACCTAAATGTATATTATTTTTTTAATATTAATTTTTTATTTTATACTTAATCTATTTACACAATTTTTTTTTTTTTTTTTTTTTAACAAAGCTATAATAATTATTGAAATGAAACAAATTTTATTTATTTATTTATCATTGTTGTTGTTGTTAATAATTAATATCATTTTAAATTTTTAAAAACACAAAATCATTAATTAATATATTATAGAAACAAAAATTTTTTTTTTATCATCAACTTGGTAATAAGTAGTGCAGAGTATCACTCATTCAAATTGTATTTTATTATTATTATTATTATCATTATCATATGATTTTATACACAGTATATATATATATATATATTTTTTTTTTTAATTGGCAGTTTTGTTTTACAAATTGAAGAAAAAAAAAAAAAAAAAAAAAAAAAAAAAAAAAGAAATAATAATAATAATAATAATAAGTGACTTGTTTTGATTGTATTTTTATTTTTTTTTTTTTTAATTGATGTTGATGATCAAGTTTTGTTATTTACCAAGTAGTATAATAATATTTGATAATTACATTTTATTATCGTGTTAAACGTAACTTTGGCATAATATTGTGGTGGTTACGCAACATAATTATACTGATTAGCAGTATCTTTATCACGTTCCATGTAATCACGATCGATTAATGATTCAATACGTTTTTTTAAATCAGCAGGCTGTAAAATAATAATAATAATAATATCAATAATAATAATATCAATATCAATAATAATATATAGCTAAAAAAATTACCTTTACGGGAAATTTAAGTTGATTAAACAATTCACTTATTAATATATTGTGTGTTAATGTTTTTCTCATTTTCATAATTCTAACAATAGCAGCATCAATTTGATATTGACGATCTTGATAAACTCTTTCTTCAGTTGCTTTTTGTTCTTCATTTGTTTCTTTCATTTGTATTTGATTAATTTTAATTCTAAATAATTTATTATTAAAATCATTATGAAATATAAAACGATCATTATCATGAATATCACGTCCTCTTGGATTTTTTAATAAAACTCTTGCTTTACCACATGCTAATGATTGTAATGTTCTACGTAATTCACCATCTTCAATATTTGTTGATAATTTAATATCATCAAATGATAAATTATCACAATCATTAAATAATATTAATACTAATGCTTGAAATAATGATACTTGTAATTCTTTTTTATATTTATATTGAAATATTGCTTTTAATACACAATGACCAAGTGTTGGTTGCCATTGTAATTTTTTACCATTATGTTTTGATAAATAAAATTTATTAAATATATCTTGATATTGTATCATTTCAATTGGTAATGTTACTTCCATAACTGGATATGTTGGCCAATATCCCATTGTTAATATTGATACATTTAAATCCAAATTATTTGATATAAAATTATTTTGTAAATTTATTGTATATTGTTTAAATGCAATATTAATATCTTTACTTAATTCCATATCTTTAAACATACCTTCAAGTTTACTTGTAAAACCACCACCACATTCTTGTTTTAATTTTGATAACATTGATTTTTCAGCATCAACTGATGCTGATTTACCAACTAATAATCTTTTAGCTAAATCTTTTTTATAAAATGCTTCAAATACATCTTTACCATGTATAAATCTAAATAATACCATTATTTTATCTAATAAACGTTCTAATTCTTCTTCAGTTGCTTCTTTATTACCAGCACGTAATTTCATATCAACAAATTTAGCTATTAATTCAGCTGGTTTATTTGCACGTTGATTTATAAATGCTTCAAATGCTTCTTTTAAACTATTTGAAAATTTTTCATTTTTATAAAAACAATTATTAACAATATTATCCATTTTATCTTTAAAATCAAGTAATTCTTGTACCATTGTTTTATCTTTTTCTGGATCAATAACAATTGTTTTACCTTTTTTTTTAATATAACTATTAAATGTTAAACATAATTCATTTAAACCAGTTTTAATTCTACTATATAAATTATATAATAATTTTAAATCATATAAACGATTTTCATCTAATAAACCAGTTAAACCTTTTTGTAATATTGATGTAACATGTTCAGATAATAATTGTTTTTCAACAGTATGTATTAAACTCCATTTTGTTGATATATCTAAATAATGTAATAATCTTTCATTTTCTTCTTGTAAACGTTTATCAACATGTCTTAAATAATTTGGTACATCTTGTTCTTGCATTAATTTTTGTCCTTCAATAGCATATAATTTTTCAGTAGCCATTATAAATTTTGCTTCAAATGCATCTTGATATATTTGTAAATCAGATAACATACGTAATAATGATTTTAATAATGTTCTATCAACAGAATCACCTTGACGTTCTTTATCAATAAGCATTAATAAACCTTCAACTGTTCTTGTTTGTACAAGTGTATCTAATACAATATGTAAACGAAATAAATGTAATCCCATATCCCATATTGATTGTACACCAGAATTTTGTAATACATATGTTCTATCAAGATATAAAAATATACTACGTATCATAATCATTTGACGACAATGTGATTGCCAACAATCATTAATTTTTTTTAAAAATACAAAACGATCCATTGATTCAGCTAAAAATTGTTCAACATTATCATGTACATGTTTTTCAATTAATAAACGTAAATCATCATATAATTTAATAGCCATTTTATGATTACACATATTTTCAACAGCTTGATATAATTCTTCTTGTGAATATTCAATACTTGTACTTTTTTGTATTGCAATAACAGCTTTACATAATTTTTCCCATGTTTTTTCTTGATAATTATCAGGTAATTTTGGATTATCTGTAAGAAAAATAAATAAATAAATAAATAAATAAATAAATAAATTGTTTTTATTATATATAAGTTTGTTTGGTTATTTTATTACTTTTAAAATTTTTTATAACAAGTTTTTTAGCTGATCCAGGTTTTGAGTGTGTCATTGTTGGTGATATTTTATTAATACCATTTGGATTAACAACATTGAGAGCTGAAAAATTAGCCCTCTTTTGGTTTGTTGGTGTAGCAGTATCAGTCATATTATTTTTATTAACAATATCAATTGTTGTTAATTTATTATTATCTTTGTTTTTCTCGACGTTATTGTGCTTAAAGTGCTTTGATGTAGCACCAAAGCCCAGCAACGTCGTATTATTATTTAAATTATTAATATCAATTGTTGTTGTTGTTGTTGTTGTTGATGATGATGATGTTGATGTTGATGTTGATGTTGATGGTATTGATGATGATGATGATGATGATGATGATCTTTTAACTTGTCCTGTTGCCTCACAAATCCTTACAAATCTAGACATATGAATGCATCACTTGGCCATTGGCTTTTTTATTTATTTATTTATTATTTTATAATTTTATTATATTTTTTTTTCAATTCAAGCTACAAACTAACCACAATACTTTTTTTGATTGAGTGAGTGAGTGAGTGAGAGAGAGAGAAAAAAAAAAAGTAGAAAAAGAAAAACAACATTAACAATTTAAATTAATTAATAATAAAATATACCTATATCTGTGTACCTATATATTGTTTTATTTATAAAAAAAAAAAATGTAAACTATGTAATTTTCATTTATATATATATATATTTTCAATATACTTGGGTGATTTTATATTTTTTTTTTTCACAGGTAAAAAGTCTTTGAAGTTTGAAGACGGTTGACGACAATCGACAACGCACCACACATACATACATATGTACCAATATGTGCATACAGTTTT
This sequence comes from Lysiphlebus fabarum, assembly GCA_011426435.1. Lineage (NCBI taxonomy): Eukaryota > Metazoa > Arthropoda > Insecta > Hymenoptera > Braconidae > Lysiphlebus > Lysiphlebus fabarum. The sequence continues at coordinate 14,947 of WSYQ01000189.1, read as the reverse complement.
ACACTCTCTCTCTCTTTGCTACAACAACACACATACACACACATATACTATTTATATATATATATATATTTTGTTTCCATTGAAATTATATTACAACGCATGCGTATTTAATGTTTATTAAATTTAATTTTTATTAATAATTTATTATCTAGGTACATCATCTTGAACAATAATAATAATAATAATAATAATCATCATCATCATCATATAGGTATATTGAAAAAAAAAAAGAAATTTATTGACTATTTGCTTCTAAATCCATATCCGACCAAACAGCTTCAGTTTCACTTTCTTCAGCAGCTTCATCATTATCTGAATCTTGTAAACCATCATTATCATTATCATTATCATTATCGTTATCATTATCATTATCACCAACATCATATGTTGTATCAGTATGTTCTTCACCAACAGTCATATAATATGTTGATTCAAATTTAGTTGCAGTACTATCTAAACGATGCATACCCTCAAGTGCTCTTCTATTACTTGGATCAAGATTTAATGCAATAGCATAATGATCAAGTGCTTTTGTTTCATTATGTACACGTGCCCATAAATCACCAAGCATTTGATGTAATTTACATGTTGGTTGTATTATTATTTGTTTTTCTAATAATTGTATTGCACCATCTAAATTCATTTCTTGTTCATATATTTCAGCTAAATAATAAACAGCTGTTAAATATGTATCATCTTGTAATAATGCTTTTTCTAATAAATTTTTAGCTTTACCAAGTGATACTGGATCTTTCATAAGTACTGATGCATATAATGTTAATACTCTTGGTGTATGACCAAGTTGTTTACATGCACCACTTGCAATATTAAGTGCTTCACGTAATCTATGCATACCAATAAAACAATCAACACAACCTTTATTTGGTTCATAACGATATGGTTTTAATTGCATTGCTTGACGAAATTGATTTAATGCATCTTGATATTTTTTTTGTTCAATTAATATATTACCACGTAATATTAATCCTTCAATATTTGTTGGATTTATATTTAATGCTTGTATTGTTAATGTATTTGCACGATTTAATTTTCTTGATAATAATAATGAATATGCCATTGCAATATATATTTCACTATTATTATAATAATTATAATAATTATAATAATCATTTGTATTATTATTATTATTATTATTATTATTATTTGTATTATTAATTATTGTTGGTATTAATTTTTCAAGTTCTTTATTATTTTTTAATTTATATAATACAGCAGCATATATATCAATACCTTTTATTGTATCTGGTTCAATTAAACGTGATCTTTTTAAACAATTTGATGCATTTTTTTCATCACCACAATAATAATAACATTCACTCATTTTTATTAATAAATTAAAATTATCACGTATTAAATTTATATTATCAAGTGAACGAAATGTTGTTATTGCATTATTATAATCACGATTATGTATATGTGCATGTGCTTTTATCCATAAATTTAACCAATCTAAATTTGTAATAATATTTGATGATGATGATGATGATGATGTTGATGTTGATGTTGATGTTGATGTTAATGTTGTTGTTGATGATGATGATGTTGTTGTTGCTGTTGTTGTTGTTGTTGTTGCTGCTGCTGTTGCTGCTGTTGTTGTTAATGTTGCTGCTGCTGCTGTTGTTGTTGAAGCAATAATTAATGAATTAACTTCAATACCTTTAACACCAAGTGATAATAAACCCTCTGCTGCTTCTAATGCAAGTGGACATTCACGTATAACTTCTTTATATGTTGTTATTGCTGATCTTTCCATACCTTGTTCTTGAAATATTTTAGCCAATGCCATATTTATTTTTGGTGAACGTTGTTTACCAGGTATACTTTGTAATATTTGAAGAGCTTCCAATTGACATTTTAATTTTATTAAACAATTATGAATTTGATATTTAATATCATTATCAGATAAAAGATCTTTATGATTATCATTATTAGTATTTGGTTTTGTTGTACCTTTTGCTTTTAATAAAAATTTTCTAAATTGAAGTGATTTTTTATAAAATGATTCAGCTTTACGATATTCATTTAAATGATAATGTGAATCAGCACAATGTACATAAATTAAAAATTTTTCTGTTGGATTTAATAAATCACCATTATTATCACTCAATGATAATACTAAACTTGCCTAATAAAATTAAATTTTTATTTATTATTTCATAACAATAAATAAATAAATAAATAACATAACATAACATAATAGACTTGTACTAACCAGTGGTATGACATTTGAATACAATTGCTGATCATACAGTAATTTTATTTGATCATACAAACTCGACATTATTATTTTTTTTTATTTTATTGTTAATTAATTAATTATATATTTATAAATATTTTTATCGTGTTGTTTTAAAAATAAAAATAAATATACCTACATCTATAATCCAATTAATATATGTATACTTATTTATAAATAATATATTTTATTTATTTATTTATTTATTTTTTCAAAGTTTTCAATTTTTGCCGATAGCAGCGTTGCTAGTAACCTAACTCTCTCTCTCTCTCTCTCTCTCTAAATACACACATGAGACATGACAAGTAAAATGTAAACCTCCTTGTAAATTTTGTATTCCTAATAATTTTTTGACATATATATATATATATGTATGTTGATGAATATATTTTCACATAAATTGATTTCATTTTGTTGTATGATAAGATATATGATAGGTACTTGTACCTATACATATCAATCTTGAAAAAATAAATGTATGTACATTAGAGGTATATTAAAGTTTAACTTTTTTTTTTTTTTATTAATAATAATACTGAAATATACATTATATAATACCTATTACATTATTATTATAATAATGGATCATTTATAGCTGCTTCATGATTACATGTAAATGATATTGTCAATGCATATCTTGTACCAGATGATACTTTTTCAATGGCATGTAAATTTTCACCACCCGATGTAAACATTGATACTCTTCCTGTAAATTATTATTTATTAATTATATATAAATATATAAATATATCTTAATATTATTATTATTATTATTATTATTATTATTTATTACATTAATTAATACATACCTTTTCTTGGTTCAATTGTTGTATTAACATTGTATTTATCAATAAATATAAATCTTCCTCCTTTAAAATCTTTATCATAATTATTTAAATATAATAAAGATGTATAATGAAAATGTTCATAAGTAACCTATTTTACATATAAATAATAAACAAAAAATAAATTAGTATCGTTATATTTATATTATTAAAATAAATAAAATGTATTTATATTATAAAAAAAATTTCAACTTTATCAATATGAGGTTGCCAATATTCATCATGAGTTGTTTTAGCTGGTTTATTATTAATCCTTGAAAAAAATGTTGGCTTTGTAAGATAAATTTTATTTACATCAATACCAAAATGATGTGCAACAGCATTCTGAATTTTATTTTTAACAATTCTAGTAAATTTAAAAAATAAAATGATAATTATACCTACATATATTATGTAGTATAGATAATTTAATAAATTATGTATAGATATATTAAATATGTACTGTTAAATACTAACTTGTAAATTGTAAAATTATTATTATTAAATAATTTTTGAGCTTTTTTTAATGAATATATATTGATAAATGTTGATCCTTTACTAAGTGCACCACTATCAAGATCAAGTATACTTGCACCACCATCAGAACCACCATATTTTAATCCATCAATTGCAATATTTAATAATACATCAATTTCTGATTTTGTTATTAAATCATCAGTTACTATTCTTCCACATTTATCAGGCATACATTTTGGATATTTACTTAAATCATTTTTAAAATCATTTGAACATTCAATATTTTGTTTTTTTATTGTTATAATATCATTTTGTTTAGCAAATATTTTTTCTTTTCCATCTTTACTATTGTACCAAACAATTATAATAACACAAATTATTAATATACATCTTGACCATACTTTTTTATGAGGAAATGAAGGCATACGTCCATATTTTCTGTAAAAAAAAATTTAATAAATTTTCTTATAGATACAAGTATAAATAATAAGTTATTGCTATTTTTTTTTGTTATTGTTTATGTTGATACTTGCGGTTTTAATTTTAAAAATTTATCTGTTTCATTTTTTTTTTTAATAATTGATAATTTTTCATTTAACAATTCAAATTCTTTTAAATTATTAATTTTTTTTAATTTTTTACTGTCTTGAGACATTATTTATTATTTTTTGTTGTTGTATTGTTTATAATTAATATAGTGTGTATGTAAGACAGATTTACTCTTTTTTTTTTTTTTTTGTGACAACAGCTGAAACCCTTACATCACACACTCACACACACACATATACATGGCAATTGTTATTGTTGTTGTTGTTGTTGTTGTTTTTACATAAAAATTAATACAATAGTGACAATGATACTGACATGAGGTAAATAATTATTTTTATTATTAAAAATTTACATATTATATTAATTTTATTTTGTGTTTAAATTTAAAACAGGTATAATATTGGTGATGATGATGAAAAATTAAATATAAATTGGTTTTTCATCTAAAAAAAGTATAACAATAAATATAGTTATGATACCAAATATTCCAGTTGCAAATCCAGCAATAGTTTGAGGACATCTATTAAATAATATCTAAAAAAACAAATAAATAAATGTAATAATTATTTAAATGTATCAAGTACATATACCTATATAATTACCATAAGTAATATTATCAATGCAGTTATAAACATGGATCCAATTGGTAAAAAAACCCATGTTGCTGAGTAATATTTATTAATTTCTAGCTCTAAAAAAAAAATAATAATAATATTATTATTATTAATTATTAAAAGTGAAGAAAAAAATAAATAATTTGTATATATTTTGTTATTATAACCATTACGATACCAGTGTCCTTGCTTGATACTCTGTACTGGAAAATAATTAAAATACATTTGTGTATGTATTTTTTCAAATATTTAATTTAATTTAATTTAATTTATTGACAAACAGTTTATTTAAAATTGATTATTACTGTTTTGTTGTTCAATTTAAATAAGTCAAATTTATATATAAAAAAAAAAAAATAATAAATAACATAATATATGATTGTAATGTTTATTTCACAAACAAATATTTTTCCCCACAAATATTAATTATCATTAATTAATTAATTAATTAATATTTATTAATTTGCTGTTAAAATGCATTTTATAATTATTAAATTTTAACTTTTGAAAAATATTAAAATATTTAAATAGAATATATATTCTACTTGTTAATATTAATATTATTATTTTATTTTCATGAAATTTGTGTAAATATTGGAATAATAATAATAATAATATTCAAAGTAAATTGTAAATATAAATAAATAAGAGATTAAAAAAAAGTTAAAGGTCAAAAAAATAATAATAATAATAATAATAAATAAAAAATCTTGACTTGCGATAATAATTAAAATAAGTACAAATAAGTATAGGTTTATATATATATTTTTATTATTATTTAAATTTTTTATTTTGTTTTTTTTTTTTTTTTTTTTTTTCTTATATATTATAATATTGTTGTATAAAACATTCATCGCATGTATAAATATTTCATTTGACACATTCATTTATTTATCAGTTTAAAACTATTACTCTCTTGTTCTTTCTCACTAATAATTATGTATTTTTTTTTTTAGTGATGGAAGAACAAAAAATACTTAATTAAATTAACAAATGAAAATTGACTAGCAATTTTCGTAGCTGAGAAAAATGTAAAATTAATTATGAAAAGAAAAAGAAAAAGAAAAAATTGCCAATTAATTTCAATATTATTTTTAAATCAGTCTGTGATTTTAAAAAATAATATACAATTATTATAATTATAATTATTATTGTATATAAATTTTTTTAAAGTTCTTCATGATCTTGTTTGTGATGTTCATTTTCATCTTGATCAGCATCAATTGGAGTTGAATCATCATTATCTTTAGTTTCATCTTGAATTTCATCATCATCATCATCATCATCATTATCATTATCATCATCTTCTTCAGGTTGTTCATCAATTGGAATACCAAGTGTTTTTCTCATAAGTGTTTCAACACTTTCAGCAAATGATGCTGTTTCTTGTAACATATATCCAGATCTAAGTGTTGCTGTTTTAAACATCATAATAGCAATATCTTTAGCTGTTTCATCATCTGGATTATCATCAACACGTCTTAATAATTCTTTAACAAGTGGATGTCTTGGATTAATTTCAAGTGTTTTTTTTTGATTTAAATAATATGATTTTTGTGGATCATCTGCTTTTTGATGAGCATTTGATATTGCTAAACGTTCCATATTACCAGTCCAACCAAACATTGATGCAACTAATGCACATGGTGATTCAGTTAATCTTTCAGATATTTGTGCTTTACTAATATATTGTGATAATTTATCACTTAACCATTTAACAAGTGGTTCAAATTTTGTTTCAAGTGTTTTTTTTTTTTCTTTAGCTTTATCACTATCATCAAGTGTAAAACCTTCTTTAGCAACATTTTGAAATTTTTTATCTTCAAACATTGGTATTGCTGATATTGCATATTCATCAACAGCTTCAGTTAAATATAATACTTCATAACCTTTTTTAGTTAATCTTTCAACAAATGGTGAATTTTTAACTTCATTATCATTTGAACCAGCAATATAAAATATTGATTTTTGTTCAATTTTCATACGTTCAACATAATCATTAAGATTTGTTGAATTTTCTTTAGATGATTTAAATTGTAATAATTTTGCTAATCTAGCACGATTTTGTGCATCTTCAATAACACCAAGTTTAATATTTGTACTATATTCTTTCCAGAATTTTTCATATTCATCTTTTGATATTTTTTTAATCATATCAAGTACTTTACGTATTAATTTTTTTTTAATAACTTTAATTAATTTATGTTGTTGTAAATTTTCACGTGATACATTTAATGGTAAATCATCAGAATCAACAATACCACGTATAAATGATAAATAATTTGGCATCATATCATTTATTTGATCAGTTATAAATACACGTCTTACAAATAATTTTATATTATCAGCTTTAGTACCATAACGATTAAAACTATCACCTGGTTGTACTTTTGGAATAAATAATAATGCTTTAAATGATACTTCACCTTCAGCAACAAAATGTACTTTTGTTAATGGATCTTGTGTATCTTTTGTTATTGCACGATAAAATTCATTGTAATCTTTTTCATCAACATCAATTGGTTTAAGTGTCCAAATTGGTTTTGAATCATTTATTATTTCCCAATCCCATACTGTTTTATCAATCATTTTTTTTTCTTTATTTTTATCTTGTTCTTTATCATCAGTAGCTTGTTCAACTTTAACATCATCATCATCATCATCATCATCAACAACATCATCATCATTAGAAGCAGTATTAGCATTATTTTTATCTTCTTGTTTTGTTATTTTTGATGCTGCATCATCATCATCATCATTATTTTCTACAATATCATTATTGACATCTTCAACTTTAATTGTTTTACTACTCCAAAGATATATTGGAAAATTAATAAATTGTGAATATTTTTTAATAAGATTTTTAATAGTATCTTGTTCAAGAAAATCTGATGCTTCATCTTTTAAATAAAGACTAATTGTTGTACCTCTTTTAAGTGTATTACCATTTGGATCTTCAGTAATACTATAACTACTACTATCTGATTCCCATATATATTGTTTATCATCATTATGTTTTGTTGTAACAACAATTTTATTAGCAACTAAAAAACCAGAATAAAAACCAACACCAAATTGACCAATCATATCATTAGCATCTTGATTATTATTTTCAGATTCTTGCATTTTTCCTAAAAATTCAGCAGTACCAGATTTTGCAATTGTACCAAGATTATTAATTAAATCATTTTTAGTCATACCAATACCACTATCAGTAATATGAAGTATTTTATTATCAATATCAGCTTTTATACGAATTTCAAATTCTGGATTTGTTTCACGTAATGCATTATTTGTTAATGATAATAAACGTATTTTATCAATAGCATCAGATGCATTTGATATTAATTCTCTTAAAAATATTTCTTTATTTCTATATAATGAATTTATAATTAATTTCATCATACGATTAACTTCAGTTTGAAATGTATATTTTTCACCATTATTATTATTTTTTAATTTATTATATTGTTTTGTAACATCATCAATATTTTCAGCATTACGTTCAACTGATTCAGCATCAGTTCTCAATGCATCTCTACTTGAACCATGATCTGTTTCAACTTTACCAATTTTATCACTATAATCAACTTGATCAGCATCATTTCCTCTTACTGATTGTAAACCTGTATATATATATATTAATTAATTAATTAATTATGTATTACATATTTTTTTTTTTTTTCATATTATTATTATTATTATTTAATATCTTACCGGCCAGCAAAAAAAATGCCACACACAAATAAATGTGTTTCTTCATCATGATGTTCAACTCTATTTATTTATTTATTCAATTTAATTTTAATTTAATTTTTAATCAATTTAATTTTTTTTTTTTTTCACCTGTTTAACAGGACAAAATATTATTTTTTTGTTAATAATAATTAATAATACTTGACTGTTGGTTTTTGACTGACTCGATGGCAAGCTGTTTGACTGAACTTGTCATCAGTCATCACCACACACATACATATACAAACAACATTTCACTATATTTAAATCCAATCACATTTAACCACGCAACATTATACAGCCAATCAGAGACCAGATAGTGTCTCTCATATTCTCATATTCAATAACAAATGTCGAATTTTCATTGGTTCTCATACTCTCCATATATATACATGTAGATTATATATTATTATTATTATTATATTTTGTTGTCATCTAGAATTGTCTAGAATATTCTATATATATTTCTATATTAATAATTAATTAATTAATAATACAATATAAAAATATATATAATAATAATAAATAAATGTATAATATCAATTATAATAGATATAAGTATAATGTTGTTTTTTTTTTTTATATGATGTTTAATATTTATTTATTTTATTTAGTAATATAATTTTTTTAATTTTAAAATATTATAATTTCCTAATACAAAATAACGGCCAATCCAATCCAATCGATATATATTTGTGTCGTCATCATCATCATCATCATCATCAGTCAATCAAGAAATTGTCAAGTATCAAGTGAATTTTCACAGAATTTTATTAGGATTACATAATATACTAGAAGGTTTCATATATAAACGTGTTGTCTGCATATATATAGTACTTATATATGTATCTCTATGCTATGTGTATATATTCTATCTATAACTTTATAGAAATTATTTATTGAAATATAATTACAAAATACAAAGAAAAAAAAAATAAAAACATGATTTGTCAAAGCATCAACAATTTTTTTTTATTTCTCATAATTTTTTTTATTTAAAACACACAATGATTATATTTATATATATTGTCACAAATGATAATTAATTGAATTTAATAATTAAAATTTATTAAACAAAATAAATAAGTGCAAATGATACATACATAAGTATTTTTTCATCATATAGGTATATTTATGTTATTTAAATATGTGTCAAGAAACTAAAGAAAAAAAAAAAAACAATAAAACTTATAATATATTGTATCATTTAATTTTTATTTCAAATGCATCTATTATTATTATTATTATTATTATTATTATTATTATTTAAAACAAACAAAAAAAAAATCTTGATTTAAATATTTACTAATCACGTATTTCGGTTATTTATCTGCAAAATCAACTTGCAAATAAAATTATAGTAGTAGACAGAAAAAAAAGAAACAAATAAATTTGTATGTTATTATACACCTATCTACAATGCTTTAAACAATATAATTATGCAGCTTGAATATCTTGAAGTCGTCTGCACGATGGTGTATCAAGATTTTTAGCTTTTTGAAATAAATCAGCATCACCAAAATTTCTAGCTTTCCATACCATTGAATCTTCTATAAAAAAAATATAAAAAAAAAAATAATAATAATATTATTAATTGATAAATTATAAAAAAAAAAAAAACATTCTACAAGTACTGATAGATGATGATGACTTACTATAATTTTTTTCTCTGAAACATGCATGCCTTAAATTAGTCATGTATTCTTCTTCAACAGATATTTCCAATCTTCGTAAACTTCCTTGATATTCACTGTGAAAATTATCCTTGACATAGTATGGTACTTTTAAATCTTGAGTAGTTCTTTGAACTGAATATTTTCTGTTTAAATATTATATAATTAATTAAAATAAATATAATTATTATAATTATAAATTTATGATGTTAAATTAAAACTTACGCATTTGAATGTAAACTATATATTGGATCAGATATAAAAAAACTACTCATCATTGTTAATAATATTAATAATAAAACTGGTAACATTTGTAAAATGGCAGTATAACTATTAGCTTGTTGTTGTTGTTGTTGATGATGATGATGATGATGATGATTATTATTATGTTGATTTTGTGTTTGTGAATCATTTTGTCTAGTCCATCTACCAGATGTTCTTCTCATATAAAATTCTTGTTGTGGAAAACCACCACCAAAAAACATGTTAAATAATTCTTCAGCAGTTATATCAGCTTCAAAACCACGTGTATAATTATGATGATTAGCTGAATTATTATGACCTCTTGATGATTGCATACGTTCTTCATCAGAACCATAAAGATCATATTGTTTACGTTTTTGTACATCTGTTAATACTGCAACAGCATTACCAATTGCTTTAAATGCTTCACCAGAACCTGGTGCTTTATTTTTATCTGGATGTAATTGAAGTGCTAATTTTTTATATGCTTTTTTAATTTCATTATCAGTTGCTTCTTTTGTTACTGATAATATTTCATAATAATCTTTACATTTTTTAACTCTTTTAACATGTTCATATTGTTCTTTAGTATAATCACTATAAATAGATTGATTTGTATCTTTTTTTGTTGTTGTTGATGATGTTGATGATTGAGTTTGACGTTTACAAAGTTCTGGTTCAGTTTCATTTTTTTGATTTTTTTTTGCTGATGATAATACTGTTAATTTTACTAATAAATCTGTAAAAAATGAAAATAAAAATTTATACATTTTATTATTATTATTATTATTATTATTATTATTACCTTCTACTTTTTTAGTTGGATATAATTTCATAGCTTTTTTGACAAATCTTTCAGCATCGTCATATTTATCTTCATGTATATATTTTTCAGCAAGTTCCAAACATCTATCTGCTTCATCTTTATTGCTATCCATTTTATTTTATTTTAAATAAATTTTTATTCTATGTCGTTGTTGTTATTATTACTATTATTTTTATTGGTATAATATTGGTATAATGTTTATGATAAATAGTGACAAGGCAAAATACAAATACATCAATAATAATATGTATTTTCAATAATTATTATATTAAAATCAAAATATACCTATATATATATACACTTAAACACACATACAACACCCTTTAATACATACTAATGGTTTTTTTTTTTTTTTTTTGTGATTATTAAAGATTGTCGTGTTACGTCATGACAATATATTTTTTTTTTTTTTTTGACAGATATTGGCAACTTTTTATTTTAAAAAATTTAATAATGAATAACTTAATAACTTAATAAGTATATTGTATATAGAATAAATATATATGTATATATTGACAATTTTACTTCCACGTAATTGTCATCACGAGTTGTAATTTGTATTTAAGCAGTGTAAAGGTACTTTTATTATGACATATGCATAGATAGATACATTAAACATACACACACACACACACACATCATGGTAGCTATTCTTGACTCGATTATCCGCAAGTTATCCCGAGCGACTGGGATAACTTTTCTGTCGCAAAACATGAAAATTTTGGCTTAATTTGTATTCTTTTCAATGGTTTACATTAAACGACTAAATCACTTTCAGGCGTTTTCATGTTATCCCATGAAGGTGGGATAATCGAGTCAAGAATAGCTACCCATGTAGGCATATTAATTTTAGTCCACTAAAAAAAATATTAAGAATTGATTTATTGGCGCATTCTATCGGAGAGAATTAAAACTACAGTAGACAGTCGGTTAGAAAGGTCTTTGGCCTATGAAACCTTCCCTACCGACTGTTTACGGTAGTTTTAACTTTCTCCAATAGAACGCGCCAATAAAATAATTCTCAATATTTTATATTTATTATTTTATTTATTAAATTTTATTATTTTTAATAGAATAAAATTATTAAAAATTATTACAAATAATATATAATATCAAAATCAATTAATTAATTATTTACATATTGATAATATATAAAAAATTTCATTGATTTCATAAATGCTAGCTGTGAAAACTATATATGTGTCATTTTATGTTTTTGTTGTGACAGCTCAATTGTATATCAATACACACTCTCAATGAGAATTTTTTTTAATTTAAAACAATGTATGATTTAATAATGCATAATTTATTGTTATAACCGTATCTGTGTGTAATACTCGCATACACAAATCATTACATTCATTGATAAATAAAATATTAATGATTTATTAATTTATTTATCTACAAATTTATCGAATAAAGGTATTTTAAATATGCTTTTTCTGACAAATGTACCTGTGTAATAACATAATGCGAATGTCAAATTGTTTATTAACAAAAACATCAATAACAAAATAAATTATAGACCTGCATGTACATTAATTAAATGAAATATATATTTACAATGTAATTATAAACAAAATAATTAGACTTGCACACATGAGCAATATATTTATGTGGTATTTTACTGTTTTATAGTGAAATATAAAACAATTATACATATATTTCATAGATTAAATAGTACATTTTATAATATCACATTATCATCATGATAAAAACAATAAATTGTATATTTCAAGCTGTTTGAATGGCTTTGCCAAAGCGTTGAAATGGTCCTCAATGCTACATTAAATATCTATGCTACATCCCTTGGATTCTTAGCTACATCCAGCCATGTCTCTCATTGTAATGCTACATTTTTCGAATGCTTCACTACAAGATGGATTTGTTCCCAATGCTACACCGTTTTAATATGCTACATCCATCGTACGTTTAGCTACGTATATGTGCCTGTTTCTAATAGTAGATACATATTGAAAGCTCCCTTAAAACATGAATAGGTCGTTCGTGCTACATCACCTTTATACGCTACAGTTTACTCCTTAGCTACATCAGTTGTCTATGTTTGATATTTGTGTTAGTTGATACATAACCTTTGCCGGTTGGGTTTTAACCTATATTAAGATATATGCGAAAAAGATGTAGTTAACAAAACGGGATGTAGCTAAAGAAAAAAAGTGTCTGGTAATAGAAATGGGTACATGTACTTCGAGAGTCGTTTTGGCAAGGTAAAAACTGCTGGAGGATGCAGTTAAAGAAAAGGACGTGTGTACAAAAAAGGATGTAGCTAAGAAAAAGGGTGTATTCATAAAATAGAAGCGTGAAATGTAGCTAAAGCCACGTGTCGGTAAGATAAAAGGATTTAGTTAAAGAAAAGGACGTATGTTCAAAAAGGGTGTACCATTAATGTAAAAGCGTAAATTGTAGCTTAAAACGTGTGTCGATAAGGTAGAAACCTGCATAGCTGCCGGATAAAGGCACAAAAAAAGGATGTAGCATGTAGCTAAGCTGTATTTATGCAAAAGGACGTACCTATAACATAGGATGTAGCATTAAAACGCGTAGGTAAGGTAGTGTAGTTAAAGAAAAGGACGTTTTTACAAAAAAGTGTGCACGTAAGTGAAAGGATGTAGCTAAGGAAAAGGATGTATTTATAAAGTAAAAGCGTGAAATGTAGCTAAAGCCACGTGTCGGTAAAATAGAAACATGCACAGAAATCAAATAAAGGCGCTGGTAAGTCGGAAATGGTTAAAAAAGTATGTATCTTCAAAAAAGGATGTGTTCAAGCGAAAGGACGTAACTTAAGAAAAGGACGTACGTACAAAAAGGTGTATCTATTATCAAAAAAGCGCAGAATGTAGCTTAAAACGTGTGTCAGTAAGGTAGAAACCTGCATAGCAACACGATAAAGGCACAGGTACGATACAAAACGTGAAAAAAGGATGTAGCATGTAGCTAAGCTGTATTTATGCAAAGGGATGTATCTATAACAAAGGATGTAGCATTAAAATGCGTCGGTAAGGTAGAAATCTACACAAACAAAGCAAATAAGCGTCCCGGTAAAGTAGAAAACTGCAGAAGACAATGCTACACTGTAAGCACTATGCTACATCCTTTTCCTTAGCTACATCCTTTTCCTTAGTAGCCTGTTTCTAATAGTAGATACATATTGAAAGCTCCCTTAAAACATGAATAGGTCGTTCGTGCTACATCACCTTTATACGCTACAGTTTACTCCTTAGCTACATCAGTTGTCTATGTTTGATATTTGTGTTAGTTGATACATAACCTTTGCCGGTTGGGTTTTAACCTATATTAAGATATATGCGAAAAAGATGTAGTTAACAAAACGGGATGTAGCTAAAGAAAAAAAGTGTCTGGTAATAGAAATGGGTACATGTACTTCGAGAGTCGTTTTGGCAAGGTAAAAACTGCTGGAGGATGCAGTTAAAGAAAAGGACGTGTGTACAAAAAAGGATGTAGCTAAGAAAAAGGGTGTATTCATAAAATAGAAGCGTGAAATGTAGCTAAAGCCACGTGTCGGTAAGATAAAAGGATTTAGTTAAAGAAAAGGACGTATGTTCAAAAAGGGTGTACCATTAATGTAAAAGCGTAAATTGTAGCTTAAAACGTGTGTCGATAAGGTAGAAACCTGCATAGCTGCCGGATAAAGGCACAAAAAAAGGATGTAGCATGTAGCTAAGCTGTATTTATGCAAAAGGACGTACCTATAACATAGGATGTAGCAT